>JBCNJP010000024.1:58363157-58398331 GCA_039602395.1 Deinandra increscens subsp. villosa | reverse complement strand
AAAAATTTAGGGGGTCCACAATTTTTTTTACGAAGTCACTAGTTTTAGATGTTTCAGTTTCTTATAAACGTACATAAAGAAATTTGGTCTATTATTTACTAAATAGTTTTTAATGCAGGCGCGCGTTGCGACACGACATTGCGAGTAAAGAAAAAAATAAATGATTAAAAAAAACTCTACATGATTTGATAAAAAAAATCTATACCGTAACATTGACAACGATATAATACTAAAAAAATAATAGTAAATGGCTAGAAATGAAGAGAAGAGAAAAATAATATTAAAAAAAGTCTATAGTTTTATATATTGTAATATTTCATTATAAAAGGGATCTAGAATTAATGTATTTAAAAAGATTGGGTCTATATTGAAAGTAAATAAAAAAGATGTGGAAAATAAAGTACCTCTCATTTACTCTTCTCATTTATAGCATTAAAATTAATAAAGAAAGCTTGGGAAAAAAAATGTTGAGGACAAGATTTGAACTTCCACCCCTTCAAAATCAAACAAGGGTTCTTACCACTAAGCTAGTTGCTTGCTTTGTTTCTTTTTCACACTAAGTATTTATTAACTCCTCTTCACAAACTTTTTTTTATCAAAAACCGTTCACATAATTTTTCACTTTGCATACGAGGTTGAGGGGTCCACGTGGACCCCCTGGGCCTAATAAGGGTCCGCCCCTGAGTAGAACAGCCGGCGGATTTACCTTGAGCTTCAGCTGAGAGGGTGAGAAGGCCCCATTAAAAAAAAAATCATTTTAGTGTAAATTTTTTGAGAAATCTAATAAAATAGTTAGGCCCCTGTGTGTATTATTATGAGGCCTCTGAAAATGGATTATCCATGTCTTTATAGTTTATATTGCTTAAAATACGGATGAAATAGCTTGAGTTTCTGTCGGACAAGATGAAGGGGTTGTTTGATAACCTCTTATCGGGTCTAGTAAGAGCTGACTATTAACCCGGTAAGTGATTCGCTTATTTGATAACCTCTGACCCACCATCTCTGACCCATACCTAAATATTGCCCTGACCGAGTCAGCCTTAAAACAATCTCTGACCGAGTCCATCAAGGAGTTAGTTTGCAAATAGCCCCGAAGTCTCTTCATATGAATATCAGACAGTGAAGGAAAATGATACCTTAGGAAATGAAATGGAGTTCTTTTTTATTTTTTATATTAAAAAGGAGAGCCTATAAAGAGTTGGGTTCTACTTTCCCGGTTTATTTATCTTGGATTTTAAACTTTTACATGATTATTTACATAAACGACATCTTTTTTTTTTACAGCGATTTCATTAACAACACTTGCCCTGGCAAGAAGTCAAGGACGAGCAACAAAAACAACAAAATAAGGGAACTTACATTTACATTTTAAACCTATCGCAATCCTTCCAATTTAATTCCCAACATTTCCCTATATTTTTTTACCCATAAATAGCTTAAATATTTAACATCTTTAAACAACGTCGGGATAAAAGGTTTTTTCTCTTCGAAGATTGCTTCGTTTCTACTCTTCCAAAACACCCAACAAGTAGTAAGAATGATAGCATAGAACACCGACTTGGCCTTGCTATTGAAATGCGATTCTTTCACCATCTTGACCAAATCATCGATGTTGAAGACGAAGATAGGAGGAACCCGGCACCAAGCGGACACCCGATCAATAAATGGTCAGCCGATTTGTCCCCTTCGTCGCATAACGAGCATCGCACATCACCAACCTGAATGTTTCTCCGGGCTAAGGCATCTTTGGTATCAATTCTTCCTTTAATCGCTCTCTAGTAAAAATATCAATCTTGGCTGGCTCAAGTTTATTCCATGGCATAATGAAGCAGTCTTCATCTCGTTTATACCATTGGATCAACCTCTTAACATTACCCATTGAGAAGACACCTGAACTATCACCTTTCCACCAAATCCAATTCCCCATCAAATTCAATAAGATTCACCAAATCAATTGAGTTGTCACTGGAGGGGCTCCAGAATCCTTGATATGTTATTCCACACACCTTCCAGTTCTCTTGAGAAGGGAATAAAACCCCTTTCCGCATTTTTTTATGAATACCGACAACCACCTTACGCCATAACCTTTCCGGTTCATTATGAAATCGTCAAATCCATTTCGCAATCAAACAACGATTGGAAACTTGGAACGGGACGAGCCCAGGCCCCCCCCCCCCCCCCTCCAACCGACTTAGCAACATCCTCTTAACACACCCAATGAATACATTTATGACCCATCACTACCACCCCAAAGGAAACGATACTTAACTCCTTCCAACTTCTCAATAATCTTAGTCGAGGCCTTATATAAAGAGAAATAATAAGTAGGAAGACTTTCAAGGACCGCTTTGACAAGAACAAGTCTACCCCCAATAGATAACCGGGAAGCTTTCCATCTTGACTCTTGAGAGACGCTTTCCAAAGATTTTAACATCCTCCCAATGCTTGCTTTTATTCATAAATTAGCCCCAACCATTATCCCTAAATATTTAAAGGGAAGTTCTCCTTGCCCACATCTAATAAAATCGGCTTTGGCCTTGACCTCGCTTCGTCCACATGGAGCCCAACAATAGAACATTTTTTAGATTAATTTTAAGGCCCGAAGCCATGCAAAAAACCAGGAGGAGCCTAACCAAATTATCAATATTAGCATGGGACCATTGGCTTATAACAATCGCATCATCCGTAAAGAGGATATGATTTTGTTAGACTGAATTGGGTGTTCACACAACCCAGCATTCGATCCCAAATTGGAGCATCACATATTTTTGTGCTAATCCGGTGTAGCACTCATGTATGAAACATGTGACACTCGACTATTGTTTTGATAGAGAACAGGTTGTAGCCTACACTTTATGGGTCCTTCACGTCAACTCTAAAGATCCGCTCGAAGATATCTTAACTAAACCACTATCACAGGTTCCATTTCTCAGCATTCGATCCCAAATTGGAGTATCGATTGGATTATCTATCAGCTTTTCTTTGTACCTTTGCCTTATATAAGGCTTTCAATAATAATCTACAATCAAAATCTTTTCAACCAAATATTCTCTGCTCCATGATTTGATTAAAGCTCCCTTGAAACTAGATTCGTGGGAGCCGAACGAGTCAACCAGGACGCTCAACTCTTCGATCCAAGTTTGAATCTTTAAAGATGGACAACAATGAATAAATTGTTAAAATACAAACTGATGATTAAAATAGCTTCTGAAAAAATGCGTATTAAAACTGGTGAATGCTTAGAGTAAACAATAGCTGTTAAAATGCATTTAGCTTCTGAAAAAATACGTAGAAAAACTGGTGAATGCTTAGAGTAATCAATAGCTGTTAAAATGCATTTTTAGTACGTACTAATTGGTAAATAGAACTTATAATAATATGGTGATGAAGTGAAGATAACTTGGTAGCAATAATATAACAATGATCATCTCAGTTTGTGCTTTATTGATTTAACCTAATATAAACAAGCATTTTACAAGTGTGCAGAAAAAAGGGGTTGATGTTTTAGAACATTGACTTATTGCAAGAATAGTGCTTTCTCAAGTTCCTTAACAACGAATTTCATTGTTGGACGTTGGTCTTGAGTTTCTAACACACACTTATATGCAATTTCAATAAATGTGTGCAAAGAATCCTTGTTTGTTTCTTCCTTTATTATAGGATCTATCATCTCCTCTAGTGTTCCCAATAAGAAGCGTTTTCTTGCCACATATGCAAGCCCCTTGTCGCCCCCCTTCTTGTAAATTGGGTCGAAAGCTATCCTCCCGCATAAAATTTCAAACAAAACTACTCCAAAACTATAAACATCTGATTCTCTTTTTAACTTATAAGTCATCTTATGTTCTGGATCTATGTAGGATGGTTTGCCTGCCCAATCAATATAGAGAGCTTCATCTTCTTGATCTGGAGGGAGGTATACAGAGCTACTAAAATCCATCATCTTTGCCCCCCAATTCTCGTCTAACCCAATGTTGTAGCTATCTATACAACGGTTTATTATCACCTTTTGGTCATCCATCTCATAGTGAAGGTAGTTCAATGCGTTTGCAATATCAATGCAGATTTTCAAACGTTTTTCCCAAGTCAAAACACGTATGTCATTCGCCCCTTGTAAATAAGAACCAAGGTATCCATTAGAAACATTGTCAATGATAATGATCTTCTCGGAATCCCTAACATAAAATCCAAGTAGTGTGACTATGTTGGGATGCTTAACACTGCTAAGCATTTCAATTTCTATAAAAAGCTTTTCTTCTCGGTAGATTTTACGTCCAGAAGGGTACCGTTTTATAATTACAGTATCGTGCCCCTTGGGATATTCGCCTTCATTCTTCCCTTCAAAGAGTGAATGAGTTTGTTTATCAAAATGGTCGAGTTCTACTCTGTACCAGCAAACATCATCGTAAGAATCAAACTTGTATGTGTCTGAGAAATCATGGGTGACTGATTTTATATCATCGAGAGAAACCTCCAAGTGTTGAAATGTTTTTCCCTATAAACACGTGACAAAGAGGAAAACACGGTTACAATTTATATATACTTGATAGAAAAATAGAAAGAAACTAAATTGCAGAATGTAAGTCCTGTTGCCCATGATAAATGTTTGAGTTTTTGCTTAACTTTAGATTCTTTTTTACCATCTCTAGCTATGCCTAACCTACTTTTAAGTGTAACAGAAAATAAACTAACTGGAAACAAAAGGAAAACTGTTATGGAAGAATGATGAAGGTAAACAAAATAAACTAAAAGGGATCTTACTGTATTTTCATGTCGTAGCTGAAGTTCGAGTGCTTTCTCGAGTCCACTGAGAATATAGGCCATCCCTGGGCGGTCTGCTCGGTCCTCAAATACGCAAGAACAAGCTAAGTCCATGTATACGACTAATGATTCCGTGGACACTTGATCCCGTAGATTAGGATGTATTACAGCATTCAGTGTTTTGTCTTCATAAAGATATTTAAAAAGTGGACCTAGAGACCCACAACTAGCCACCTCCTCAAAAAATTCTTTCCTCCCACATATTATTTCGAATAAAACAACACCGAATGAGTAGATGTCCGACTTGTAGGTCACACCACCTGTCTCTTGAATTGATGGCTCCATACACCCCATTTTGCCAATATGCTCACAATGGCAAACCTGCTCCTTATAGCATACCAACTGTTTGATGGAAATTTCAAAACCGGATAACTTAGCTTCCCAGTTCTCGTCTAACAAAATTGCGTCTTTAGTGATGTTACAATGTATAATGCCATAATCACGCCCCTCGTCATAATGTAGGTAACTCAAAGCACGGGCGATACCAACACATATCTTCAGTCTTTGTGTCCATATAAAGTCCGGGCTGTTTAGATACGACTCGAGACTTCCATTGGTCTCATACTTGGTTACAATGATCTTCTCATCTTTCTCGTAACAAAACCCAATAATAGACACTAGATTTGTATGCTTGAGATCAGAAAGCACCGAAATACCCTTAAAGAACGCGAGGTCTCCTTCCTCGTGCTTACCATCAAAGCTCTGTGCAGCAATCCTCATCAACATTCCGGACCGCAAGAGTTGTCCTTTATATGACTTGCTGAAATCATCGTGTCCGATGATGTTATCAAGATGAAAGTTGTTGGTGGCCTTTACTACATCTGCGAGTGAGATTCGTAGGTGAGCGAGCTCCGTAATTGTTGATGCCATGTTCTGTTTATCAAGCAGAAAGGAGTGCAAAAACAATAGGTTAGAAATGAATGAGAAGCTCGAAAGATGTGGCTAATAAGAATGTGACTTTCGATTGCTTTTAGCTAAATAACCTTTTAAAACCTTTAAACACTAATTATGTGGTAGTTTTGACTATAATGGTACACATTTTTTTAAGGACATGTTTGGCTCAGCGGGAATTATCTCTTCATATACCCATCTTCAATTCCAGATGACTCTATATTTATATAATTTCTTATAGCTAATTTTTATATAATTTCTATATATTTTTATATAACGTCTATAAATTCTATCTTAATAAATAAACAGTGTTTCTGTAAAGAAAAGTATAAAAATCATATACAATGTGGATATAGTGTATGTGCGTGCATATATGCATTTACCAAGGCTAGAAATAACTTTTTAAGGTGAACATAAATTGAAGTTATGTTTTTATTAATGCATTTAAAAGAATAAAAGGAATATCGTTAGATTTTGTAAAAACTTACTTGAAATTCCAGTGCCTTCTTAAGTTGCGCTAAAACTTTTTTTGTTGTTGGTCGTTTTTCTCTTTCATAATGTAAACATTGGTAGGCAATCTCTTCAAATGTAGTTAATGATTTTGGCATGATCTGATCCCTTATTTGTTCGAACACCACCTCATCATGTTTTCCTTCTTCAAACTTGTTTTTAATGAAATCTGGTAGATAGTGGCCCTCTTGTTTTTTGATGGCAAATGTCGATCTCCCACACAAGATCTCAAAGAAAACAACACCAAATGAATAAATATCTGATTCTATGGTTAGGAATCCCGATTTTCTGTAAAGTGGGTCTAAGTATCCAGGTGTGCCACAAGCATGATCAATAACATAGTCTGAATCTTGAATAAATGGACTTATTAGAGAAAGCCCAAAATCACCAAGTTTTGCTTTCCAATCCTGGTTTAGTAAAATGTTAGCACTTTTGATGTCCCTATGTATCACCTTTGCTTGTCCGTTGATGTCCGCATGTGTCACCTTTGCTTGTTGTCTGACTCCTCCATGTAGAAAATCCAACGCACATGCAACATCAATGCATATATTAAGTCGTTTCACCCATGTAAGAGAAGCATCATTCAAATACCCGTCAAGACTTCCTCTCGGCGCATACTCATAAACAATGATTTTTTCATCTTTTTCGTCATAATAGCCGACAAGACCAATTATATTCTCGTGCTTATACTCCATAAGAATTTGGAGCTCAGTCAAGAATTGTTTTGCCCCTTGACCATATTTCCTATCCAATCGCTTTGCAACAATGGTTTTAAATCCATCAC
The DNA here is from genome assembly GCA_039602395.1 of Deinandra increscens subsp. villosa. Taxonomy (NCBI): domain Eukaryota; kingdom Viridiplantae; phylum Streptophyta; class Magnoliopsida; order Asterales; family Asteraceae; genus Deinandra; species Deinandra increscens. Next base: position 58,391,328 of record JBCNJP010000024.1, on the reverse strand, counting down.
CATCTTGAAGGTTGCCTTTATAAACTCCTCCAAATCCTCCTCCGCCAATGCAATTGTCATTATGGAAATTTTGCGTGGCTTGCTTTATGACTTCCAGTGAAATTCTAGGATTCTCTTTGTTGTTTTTCTGAAATATAACACACCAATTAAAATAAATACACCGAGAGTAATATTTTGTTGAAATAATCGTAATGATTACAATGTTCTTGCCAATGGAGAACAAAAAATGTTATAAAATACATATATACATACAGGTGAAAAAAATACAAATTGGTGAATAAGCTGCCGCACTCGACCCTTCAGCCCTTGGTGTTCAAAAGGGTGGTTGAAATTGGTAATGGAAACTATAAAGTATAAATAAAAAAAATAAAAAAAAAACTAAGTTGGTAATAAAAAGTTTCAAAATGTTATGAAAAACTACAAACTAGTGATACAATCTATAAAGCGTCTCTAAAGCATTATATTCATTCAGGTTGTAAATTGAACATTAACCGTATTTTTTTTACACTTATTTATCATCTATTCAACAAAGTCCTAAATTTATAGTCCAAAAGGTAGGATAAAAATTGAAGTCCCTAAAATTTATTCAGAGAATTAAAAAGCCTACCTTAAATTTAAGTCCCTAAAACTTTAAATCATAGTGGATTGATGAGTAAACTTCAAACACTAAACGTTACAAAGTGGAAAGGATTATTATTAGTTTTAATCTACTAATTACTTATTGGAACAAAAATATGAATAATGTTAGAACAATGACTTACTTGAAATGATAATGCTTTCTCAAGTTCACTGAGGACAATTTTCATTGTTGGACGTTGGTCTTGAGTTTCTGTCACACACCAATGTGCAATATCAATAAAAGTCTGCAAAGAATCCACGTTAGGTCCTTTATTTAAAACAAAATTGTTTCCACCAGCTTCTTCATTTATTACAGGATCTATCATATTCTCTAGTATTCCCGTGGAAAAGCTTCGTCTTGCCACATGGGCCAACCCTTTGTCACTGTCCTTCGTGTAAATTGGATCAGAGGCTAACTTCCCACTTAGTATTTCAAACAAAACTACTCCAAAACTGTAAACATCTGATTCTCTTTTTAGCTTACGAGTCTTCTCGTATTCTGGGTCTATGTGGAACTCCGTGCCAACCTCGTCAAGATAGAGGGCTTCGTCTTCTTGATTTGGAGGCAGAAATACGGACGCCACAAAGTCAACAATCTTTGCCTCCCAATTCTCGTCCAACCCAATGTTGGTGCTGTTTATAAAACGGTTTATTATCATCTTTTGGTCTTCCATCTCAGAATGAAGGTAATTCAATGCATGTGCAATATCAATGCAGATTTTCAAACGATTTTCCCAAGTAAAAGTATGATTTCCCTTCACATTTCCTAAATGAGAACTAAGGAATCCATTAGAAACATTCTCAATGACAAGGATCATCTCGGAATCTTCAAAACAAAATCCAAGTAGAGTGGCTATGTTGGGATGCTTAACACTTGTAAGCATTTCAATTTCTGCAAAAAAGTTTTCTTCTTTGTAGATGTGATGCCTAGATCGAGTATCGTTTTATAACTACAGTGCTATGTCTCTTCGGATGTTCGCCCTTATTCTTCCATTCTATAGATGAATGATCTTCTATATCAAAATGATCGAGTTCTAGCTCTATACCAACTACAACTAAGGTGATATTCAAAATATGTACGTGTCTGAAAAGTTATGGGTGGCTGATTTAATATCAGCGAGTGGAACCTTCAAGTGTTCAAAGTTGTTTCCCTACAATTATGTGACAAAAGGAAAACAAAGTTACAATTTATACTTGTTAAAAGACAAGAACTTTGCCAGCCGCGCGTGCGGCGGCGTAGTTTCTTGTGGTTTGGTGGAAGTTTGAAACATTAGATGTAACATACAGAAAGTTGCATTCACAAAATTGTTAGAATTACATCTAACTTAACATCTTTTGTCTATCATTCAATACACAAAATTTTTACTTGTTCCTTTCAACCCATGAAACTACATACATAATATTTAAGTGTTTCATAGATTGATAGGTTTTGGTAAGTTGATTCATTCTTCATTTGTTTGTTATAATTTGTTATTTACATGGGTCATCCTTTTTCTTTGTTTTTGTATACACAGGCCAACAGAGTTGGTTTTGGTATTGTAAGGTATTAAGTTGGTTTTTGCATGATAAAGGGGATGATGTGCACATGATAGCTTCTCTGGTCCTATGGCTGCTGATGTGTCTGAATTTTTTTAAGTATTTGGAGCTATGTGTTGGCTAAACTAAAAAGGAAGTTAGGGGTTGTAAGTGCTAGGACCTCTTATATGTGTAGTTTGGCATAAGATTGCATACAATTTCAAGAATTTCTCAGCTTATTGGGTGCTCGCCTAGGCTGGTTTATTGTTGTTGAAATGGTCTTCCAGCAAGTGTATATGCAGTTAGTTTTATAATTTGGATGGTATGTTTGGATCATGACAATCGGACTTATTGTGAAAAAGAGAAGGAATGGAAGAAAATGGATTAGGGGGTGGGGCTGGTGTAGCAGGAATAGAAAAAAGGACTTGGAAAGTGAAAATAAGAAGGGTGGATGTGTATTTTTTAACTGGTGCAGGGTGTTATATAAAAGATTAGCTCATGGGGTGCAATTGAAATTAGGAAATTTGAAAATCTTTTTAAGAAGGAATGATTATTTAGTCAAATATGAAGTCTACTTTAGACAATGGATGACATGGAATCAGTGGGATCAATTATATATATGAGATAGTTTGAGAAGAATCTATTTATAATAGGGATTAAATTTCTTATATTTTTTAGTAATAATCTAAACATCATTTGTTTAACTTTGAGGCAATACATCCAACTTATCAGGAGGCTCTTTTATTGTTATTAGGGCTCATAAGGAAATATACATGGGGAGTCTCTTGATAAGTTAGGTTGTAACCCAATAAAGCTCAAAAAAAGACGGTTGAAAAAAGAAAATAAGGAACACTATCATTGAACTAAAACAACAAATATGCATGAACACACAACACAGTATATATATTACCAGTAGAAAACGTAAAAGAAAAAAAAATTAAATCAGGCAAAAGCCACATTTCATTAAAAAGACATGTGGCTGGCTGTGAATGAGGCAAACGACGTACAGTAGATCTAGACACATCAAACCAATTGCAATTGTTAATATAATAGGAAGTTTAATATTATTATTATTAAACTTCCTATTATTATTAAACTTATTATTATTTTTAAGTTTAATAATAATAATATTAAATAAAAATAAGTTTAATAATTCTTGTAATAATTTTATAATAATCATAATAAATTTAATAATTATTATTATTAAAAAAAATGAGTTTACTAATAATAATAATATAATAATAATGAATGCCCCATTAAAAAAGCGATATGTCTCATTTAAATGTCCCATTATGGCCTTAATGGGCCTTACGTTTCTAAATGCTCCATTAAAAAGCTAAACCTAGCATTACACTGGAGCATAATGATGCATGGGCTTAATGGGCCATTAAGTTTGACAGTAATGCTGCATTAAGGCCTTAACATTGCCTTAAGGTTTTACATTTCAACATTTTATAGTATTTTGATGTATATAAACATATAAAAACTCAGATACAAGTTAGTATACGTACACACACATATATAGGTACACATATTCATATAAAAAATAATTATACACATATATATATATATATGTATATATATATACATATATAGGTACACATATTCACTCTATCCAAATGCAACTGATTCTGCGTATCCTTTCCAATACACTGAGTTTGGAACTTATAAATATTATTATTATTAACTTACTATTATTATTAAACTTATTATTATTTATGATTATTAAACTAATTATAAGTGTAATAATAATAATATTAAATAAAAATAAGTTTAATAATTCTTGTAATAATTTTATAATAATCATAATAAATTTAATAATAATAATTATTAAAAAAATAAGTTTACTAATAATAATAATATAATAATAATGAATGCCGCATTAAAAAAGCTAAATGTCTCATTTAAATGTCTCATTATGGCCTTAATGGGCCTTTACGTTTCTAAATGCTCCATTAAAAAGCTAAACCTAGCATTACACTGGAGCATAATGATGCATGGGCTTAATTGGCCATTAAGTTGGCCGGAGGGTCACCGAGCCTCCCCTGATTCCGCCGATTAATATATATACAGAGGCTAGGATAAATTTTGGTTCCCCAATAAAGACTGGGCCCGACGCATGGGCTGAGGTTGCGCCTCCCCATCACCACCTCTGCACTTAACACATGGATTACATGCTTTACACAAATGCCATACACAAAAATCTATGTTTACTCGCAAACTATTCGTAGTTAACTTTTATGTTGTACATGTTGAAGGATATACTGTTTGATGTGAAGGATTTGACGATGACACTTAGGACGCATGAGGACCTAGTTGAGACCTTAAAATGGAGTATTTATGGTTGTTTGTTGGTTGTCGTTGGATTTATGTTATTTGGTATATTTTATGAAATGGGTTTGATTGAGATTATCGCAACCTAATCTAGTGTTGTGTGCATCTGGACAATTCTCACGCCCGACGTATTCCGCCATCGATTGTGGTGTGACAAGCGTTTCGCTATGTAGCGCGCTATAGCGGTCGCTATAGCCGTTATTGACACCTATGATTAAACGTACTGTATAAATGGACTAAATTAATTTATTTATATATATACAAATTATGAGATGAAATGAATAGCAACTCAACCACTCCAATAAAACTTTGCCACGTGGCTACTTCAGTGGATGTTACGCAGAATAAGTAAAATATTATTATTATTATTTTTTATTTCTTGTCCAAACATAACAAATTTGTTTTTGTTTTTTTTATGTACTGTTATAGCAATAAAATTGTTTTGTGTGTCCGCGTTCTCCTCGCGGCAACACGTAGATTTCATGTACAATTCCTCATATGCATGTTACTCGGTCTTATTGATGTTGATCTGGTCAATTTGCATGTGGTATACATGTGCCTATCAACCCTTGACAACCTATTGTTTTCGTGGTTGTGGTCGTGGCGACCGTCGTCGTTGTCGCCGCCAACGTCGTCATTGTAACATCCGTCCACTTCCCATATTCGAAACCCGACTCGTTCTTCAATTTTTGACCCAATCATCGACATCATTATGTTGGATTACTCTCTTCCATATGATAGTACTCTGAAAATGATGAACGTATGCGAAAATCGCGCTCAAAACCAAGTTATAATGAAGCGGGAATCGCGAAAACAAGTTTGATGTTGTTGCTGATTTGTGGGGCACGGAATTCGTCCCACATTGCCCTAGCAGCGAAATTTTCATCCCTCATACATATATAAATACCCTTGTTTGGTCTCTAATAGTTTGCAACTCCTAGTTTGAGTATACACGAGTGGAATAACCAAATTTTGGTGGTCCCACAACTACAATACCCCTTTAGGTGGCGTATGTAGTCCTTTTTTTATGCTCTTGTCAAGGAGGTGCTGCTCTTTGAACTTGTCCCGTTTGTAAAGCTTCTTCGAGGTAAATTCTCTTCTTTTATTTTATTTTATTTTTTTGTTATTTTCATTATTCGCTTACCTATCGCTTTCTTAGTTGAATTAGCTTAGTTTAAGTTCTTAGTTATGAAGCATTAGGCTCATTTTGGTAGCTTTGCTTAGGCCGTCTTTGGGCTTGGTGTAGCCTTGTAGAGGTTTGTTAGGTCCAGCGAGTCCAAACCATCCTATCTAATTTTCATCTATATTCTTCTAATTAATGTTCTTAAACATAATTGGGGATTTCACAATAAATCAAATCCAACACTATGCAACTGGTCTTTAAACGTTCTAAATAGTCTAAAAACTAAGACTTTTTCTATACAATCAATCAATCAATCAATGTTTTCGTAATGATTTAAATGTGGTAAATCTGTTCTGGACTTTTCATAATCATGTATAAGAATGTTCTTTATCGTAATTTTTGCAAACTTATGTTATTCATACATATTGGACCTTATAGTTTTGTAAAATACATATGGACCCTATAGTTTTAGAAAATACACATTATACCATGTAGTTAGGATTTCCTACATTTTTAAACCCTAGTTTTAGTATTTACACATAAGACCCTAAACTTTGGAATATTTCATACAACATTGTTAAAGCCCAGAATAGTTTATATCAATAAAACGTCTCAGTATTAGTATTTGACATGTAATAGGAATGTACTAACTGGAAGGGTGAACACATCGGTAGTCGAGGTCTCTGTCAAAGGATAAGTGTTCGCATAAATCCCATAGTCGCACCCGGGTGCTTACTTGGGACGCCTCGATGAGAGTGTACTAACCTATAGGCCAAAGCATGCTCAAAACGTCTAAAATGCCAATACAATCAAATTAAACATGTTTAGAAAAAATATATAACTTCCCCCAATTTCCTCGAGAACGTAATCCTTAGTCGTTTGTGCCTCGTTTTCATTTAGTCGTTTCACATCCTTAGGATTATCTCAGAGTTTGCTATTTTCCTTGCTTCTCGGTGCTTTCTCTCAATTCTCGCACTTCTAATCAAGTGAGTATTCATAGCCCATTTTTGCTTTTATATTTTTTGGGGTGTAACATGTACCTTATATCAAACTCTATAGTTATACTTTACTCAAACTCAAACGCGATTCTATATGTGTCATGTGTGAATTCTGGTATGTGAACTTGTGTGTTGTATTGTTGTGATGTGGCTCAAACTCAAACTCGCGTATCATTAACTGTAAAAAAATCAGGGTTACGATAATAGATCTATTGGTGTGACGACCCACCTAACTTGACCGGTAATTAGCGTCGGGTGATTGGTAACCTAATTGTTTAGGGTTGGATTATGCACTGTTATATTGCTCTACCTCATATTATGTTTATCATACTTGTGAATAAACACATAACTGGGATCGCATTTTTTTCCTTTCAATTATGGATATGTAAAACCTATGTTTACTCACCAACTACTTTGTAGTTGACTCTATACTTTATACATGTTGCAGGAAGTATTATTTGATGTGAAGACTTGGTGTGGACATGCAGGATCCTTATGGACTTAGTTGGGAGCTCAATAAAAAAATTATCATATTGCTATAATTTATATATTTAATTATATGTTGTACTTTAATTTGTTATCAATGAAATTATCTCAACTTTAATATTAGTGTTGTGAGCATCTGGACAATCCTCGCGCCCCGACATATTTCGTCGTCGGTTAGGGTGTGACAGTCGTAGTGGTCGTGGTTGTTGTTATTATTATTATTATTATTATTTGGTTTTTATTTTTCTAAAACCTTATTTTTTGTTTTACATCGTCTCCTTTAGAATCAATTGGATGATTGAATAATCTGTATTCTCATTCACCAAAATAATGTGTACAACCCCTATTATATACAAAACATAATTACATAATAAACCATTTACTAATACACAAGTACATAACTGTCTAATACGCCCCCGCAGTTTGAACGGGCAGTAGACACGTTCAAGCTGGATCGAAATTTGTGAATTAGAAACCGCGGGAGCCCCTTAGTGAATATATCTGCATACTGATGCTCAGAGGGTATATGTAAAACTCGAATCTTGCCTATTCGAACCTGTTCACGAACGAAGTGGATGTCAATCTCAACATGCTTCGTACGTTGGTGATTAACGGGATTGCCAGACAAATACACAGCCGACACATTGTCGCAATAGACTACCGTGGCCTGTCGAATCGGAATATGAAGCTCAAGTAAAAGATTTCGTAACCAACTAACCTCCGCAACCACATTAGCCACCGCGCGGTATTCGGCTTCAGCACTGGAACGAGACACGGTAGTCTGACGCTTGGATGACCAAGAGAGCAAATTCGCACCCATGTAGACACAATACCCCGAAGTAGAACGCCGTGTGTCAGGGCACCCCCCCCAGTCGGCATCAGAATAAGCAGTGAGGCCGATAGAACTGGAGGGACGAATCCGTAAACCGTAATGAATAGTACCCTGGAGATATCTTAAAATGCGTTTCAGAAAAGTATAATGCGATTCACACGGCGCATGCATAAAAAGACAGACCTGCTGAACCGACATACGAAAATATCGGGGCGCGTGAAGGTCAGGTACTGTAAAGCCCCAGCAAGGCTTCGATAAAGGGTGCCATCGGATAACCGTGGGCCATCATCTGCACTAAGTTTGCCATCAGTGTCAACTGGCGTGGTAGATGGTTTGCAATTAGTCATGGACGCACGCTGCAGAATGTCACGGGCGTACTGTGACTGATGCAAAAAGAAACCATTGGCATCGCGCGTGACCGTGATCCCCAAAAAGTGATGCAAATCTCCCAGATCAGACATAGCAAACTCTCGTGAGAGTGAAGCAATAATAGTCTGTAATAAGGAAGAATCAGAGGCCGTAAGTATTATATCATCAACATACAGTAGCAAGTATGCCGTTTGCGATCCACGATGATAAACAAATAATGAGGTGTCACATAAACTGCTGCGAAACCCATAACTGAGAAGAAAAGATGCAAATCTGGTGTACCACGCCCGAGGAGCCTGCTTTAACCCATATAAAGAGCGTTTCAACCTGCACACATGATCTGGAAACTGACTGTCAGTAAAACCCGGAGGTTGAGTCATAAATACCGTTTCGGCAAGGTCACCATGTAAAAATGCATTTTTAACGTCCAGCTGATGAACCGGCCAACTTTTGGACACAGCCAGAGATAAAACAGTGCGAATGGTGGCCGGTTTAATAACCGGACTAAACGTTTCGGTACAATCCAAACCCACCGTTTGAGAGTTACCATTCGCAACTAACCGCGCTTTGTAGCGCTCTAAAGACCCGTCCGACCTAAATTTGTGACGAAATAACCACATACATCTAATTACCGGGTGGTTATGAGGTCGGGGTACTAATTCCCACGTGTCGTTATCCTGCAAAGCCTTAAATTCATCATGCATAGCCCTGTTCCAATTAGGATCCGATATGGCTTTAAGGTAGGAAGTAGGGACAGGAGAAATGTTGGCAGTATTAACGTTCAAATTTAGGCGAGTAATAGGCTTGGTAATACCGGATTTAGCACGTGTGCGCATGGGATGAGTTGTTGGCGGGATACTGAAGTGGGAGACGAGGAGGGGGCATGAAGGGCTGGTAGATGGGGAATCGGAATGGGTGGGGATCGGCTGGAGACGGTGTGAGGCGTGGGAGATGGTGCTGGATGAGGTGTGGGCCGGCGTTGGAGAAGATTGGGTCGAATGGGAAGGTGTCTGCGGTGGGCTGTGGGCAGGCTCGACGTGAGCCGTAGCTGGGCCAGCGTGAGCCGTGGGCTGGGGTGAAACGAATGAGGGCATAGGGTCATCGACATAACTCAGTGTGCGCCGGGACTAGTTGGTGTTACCACTTTGTGTTGCAAAAGGGAAACACTTGTTCATCAAAAATCACATGGCGTGATAACGTGAACCCGATTCGTGATCGGATCATAGCACCGATAACCCCTAAAATGGGTCGGGTACCCCAAAAAGATACAACGAACGGAACGAGGGCTAAGTTTATTGGGAGTGGTGCTTGAAAGGTTTGGATAGCATGCACATCCAAACACCCGTAGGTGCTCATATGTGGGTTGGCGATGGTAAAGTGCATGGGTAGGAGTATTGAAGGTTTAGGTGTTTGGTAGGAAGAATATTGTGGAGATAGGCGGCGGTGTGCAACGCCTCGACCCAAAACGGCGGCGGTAGACGGGCTTGAGTGAGCAATGCCCGAATAATGTCGTTAAGCCGGCGTATCATGCGTTCGGCTTTGCCATTTTGGGGTGAAGTTTGTGGACACGAGAATCGGAAAACTAACCCATTGTTTATCAGCAAATGATTTAAATTCCCCATTATCAAATTCACCCCCGAGGTCACACTGAAAAGATTTAATTGTCTTATTGAATTGAGTTTGGATTAGTTTGTGGAATTTAGCAAAAGTCGGGAACGTGTCCGATTTGAACTTCAAAGGATAGACCCATACATATTGAGTAAAATTATCAATTAAGACCATATAATACTTGTATCCTGATTTGCTTGGAATTGGGGATGTCCACAAATCACAGTGAATAATATCAAACGCACAATAAGTAACATTTATTGAATCAGAAAATGGCAAGCGTTTGCTATTGGATAGCTGACACGACTCACAAATGGACCCAAGTTTGCCCTTATTACATGAAATTAAACAACGACTAGAAAGAAATTCTAAGACTTGAGAGCCGGGGTGACCAAGCCTTGTATGCCATAGAAAGGAGCTGGAACCGGTGGTAATGAAAGCTGATGGTGTGGTGGCGGTCGTAAAGGGGTAGAGATCGCCATCACTGTTGTGGCGGGAAAGGAGCGCTCCAGTCTTGAGATCCTTCACAGAAAAACCGTATGGGTCAAATGCAACAATAACTTGATTAGTAATGGTAAACTGACGCACAGAAATCAAGTTTTTGACGTATAGTTGGTGAAACAAGGATGTTATTAAGACTGGTAAGGTTTGGTGTGTGAGGGAAGGTTGGAGGAACCGGATCCTGTAATTGGTAACGGTTGACCGTTGCCGACAAAAATATGACTTATATTAGAATAAGACACTGGAAATTGTACCATACCTGGATTCGCGGTGACATGATTGGAGGCTCCTGAGTCCATAATCCAGGCCGAGTCTGGTGGCATCATCTGATTTGCCTGATATGCAGCAGTACAGCACCTATGTCAGTCGGGATTCAAAGCATCATAATGGGAGTATGCACCGCCAGTGAAGTTGGCCGAGGGCTGAGGGTATTGGGGATTCGGCCTAGGTTGCCAAGGCTGCTGGGGATGGCCAGTTGGGTGGGTTGGTTGGGTAAGGGCATGGAGGAGTATTCCACCAACCCCATGGTGGTGGGGAGGGATAGTTGTTGGTGTTTTGGTTGTTGTTGCGGTTCCCCTGATTACGAGACCCGCGGTTGTTGCCCCTTCGAAAACCATTGCGGCCCCGATAATTGGTATTGTTGTAGCGAGGTGCAAGCTGGTTGGTGGGATCATAGGACCTGTTCGGATCAACTGGTGGGTTTCGATGGGTGTTGGCGGACGGGGCGGGTTGGGAAGGTGGATGTTGGGGTAGCAGGTGTTGGTTAGGATAATGATTTGGAGGTTGTGGTGTAGTATTGGTGGCGGCAAGTACAGTAGGATTGGGGTTTTGGCGGGCATTGAGGCGGTGCAATTCAAGTTGAACCATGTTGCAAGCGGTGTCCCAAGTTGGTGCACTTTGATTAATGAACGAGGCGACAGTGTCATACTCCGATGGGAGTCATCGCACAAGTTGTAAAACGCGCCGGTTATCATCAACCGGCCTTTCAACATCACCCAACTGTTCAGCAAGATCACTAAGTTTTTGTATGTATTCGTCCATAGACGCGCAACTAGCAAGAGTTAAGTTAGTGAACTCTTGTTCAAGAGCAGCGGCCCTCGATCCTTTGTTATTCAAAAAAATCGTTTGCAGTTTAACCCATACCTCTCTGGCAGTTGTGTCGTTGGCAAGAACACGATTCAGGACTTTTTCAGACAGAGTGGCGTATATCCACTGTAAGACCAGTGCATCAATGTCGACCCATAGGTTGTAAGTGACATCGGTGGTGGCGGGTGGGTCAGTCCCATCGATGTGATTCAGCACTTTGTATGCTTTCGCATGTGTTTTGAACAGTTTTACCCAGGAAGAGTAGGTTACCGTAGTCCCATCCAATGGTCGAACACGAAGGATGATGTTCGTGACAGCATAGGCGTGCTGCAGGACTTTTTCTAACGCTTTCACACGAGGATCAACCGGATCAGTCTCAGTGTCGGCCATGGCAGAATCGGAGGAGAGCGACGAAGACGGTGAAGATGGTAGCGACGCCGTGGCGTGCGACTGCCGGCGACGGCAGTGAGGGTGTCGACCGAAAAAAAACAGGGATGGAGGCTAGGGTTAATGCTGTGATACCAAATTGGATGATTGAATAATCTGTATTCTCATTCACCAAAATAATGTGTACAACCCCTATTATATACAAAACATAATTACATAATAAACCCTTTACTAATACACAAGTACATAACTGTCTAATAGAATCTACTTTGTGCGGTTCACATAGCAGGCAACCTTTATTAGTTTTTATTTTTAGTTTATGCCACTTTTTAGTTGATGATAAATTGTTTTTTAAAGCATTTTATTGGTTATACTTTTAGTTTCATAGGGTATCTTGTTTTGGTAAAGTTAAATTTAACTCGACTTCTTTTTGTAATCGTGTTGTATACCCGAGTTATCCTTGCGATAACACGTGCCTAGTAAAATCAGTTATATAATTTAAACCAAGAATTAAATTAAAATGAAAAAAGTGAAAGGAAAAAAGGAGTTTCTTACAATAATTTCATGCCTCAACTGAAGTTCCATTAATGCCTTATCCAGTTCATATGTATTTGGGTGTTGTACTTCTTCCTCCTTTAAAGTAAAGTAAAAAATTAGTCTTGAAAACTATGATTTAGCGACACAACTATGTATGTATCTATATATACACACACATATATATTCCATATACATAGATATGTATATCACCATCGGACCAAAGCTAAATCCAAATACCTAAATATGGAACGAACTTGAAATAGAATAATAATGTAAGGAATTGATCATAAACAAGAAAATACATGAAGGTAATCTTGATTGAATAGGGTGTTAACCCTTGAATGTTTACAATTTGATCGATGTATCCAGTGACGAACCCAGAAAATTTTTCTATCGGGTTCGGAAATTTTCGGAGTATAATTTTTTTTTTGATCATTATACAAAAAAAAAATTTATCGTCCACCCTATATACAAATAATTTTTTAGTCCGTTTCGGTTCGGGTCGGGTCGGGTCGGTGACGGATCAATCGGCATTCGAGAATAAAATTACAAAACAAGACAAAAATATAAAAAACTTCATCATTACCCAACTTAAAATAATTACAAAACACTTAAACTTGCTCTCTACGGGTTTTCATTTTTTGAAACCTATCAATCATATAATCCGTATTCACCTTTTTAAGCAACTCCTTCTCGATATAACATATACAACTATCATTCAAATTTTCATCTCCAATTCGGTTACGCAAATCAGACTTCACAATCTTCATTCCAGAAAAGCATCTCTCAACACTTGATGTTGCCACGGGTAAAACAAGAGTAAGCTTTAATAAACGGTACACCAACATAAATGAATGGTGTTTTTTTGTTTCAACCATCAATCGTGCAAGACTAGATAAATCATCCAAATTGTCAAACCTTATATCTCCTTTCAAATTATCAATGTAGATCGTGAGTTCAATCTTAAGTCTTCTTCTATCTTCTTCATCAAAATCACATGGATACATCTCAGCTAACCAGAGGCGCAGCTTTTAAGGGGCGGGAGGGGGCGTCCGACCCCCCGAAATTTTTTTTGCGATGTAGGGGGTATATAATTTTCGTGTAGAAAATTTCGATATACTCCGGTTTCGACCCCCCATTTACCCAAAAATTGGCGTTAGGAAAAAGAAAATTTAGATCCCGACCCCCCATTTGATATTTTCAAGCTTCGCCACTGCAGCTAACCGTATTAACTTTGGTATATCAAAAGATGCAAAATTATCACATGGACTCAAGCAAGCCATACAAGTAAATAACTCAGAAGTTACCTCGTTAAAACTTTGAAGTCTTGGTTGAAACGGTCCCTTGGTTAAGTAATATCTTCTAATACCATCTCGTTGATTAGGATTATATGATGTCAGTGGTTTTCGTTCACCGGGATCCCTTGGAAGTGTATTAACATCAACATATTCGGGAGTCTTTGAAGATGAAGATTGCACTTTACGAACCACAAATCGGTCCATAATCCCCTACATATAAAGTTCAAACTCTTATCAAACTTTGTTCAAAACAAATAAACAATCACAAATTCACAATTTGTCAAACTGTGGGCAGTGGCTAAAATAAACAATTTGTCAAACAGCAGTGGCTAAAATAAATCCAATTTTTTATTTACTATACCTCACTAATTAACTATAGAGTATGTGTTCTTCTTAAATCTATATTTTTAAATTCTTTTTAGGTTTGTTTTGTTGTTTTATTCATACATCAGGTATGCATTTTTATTTAGACTTACATGTATATATGTTTTTATGTATGTATATATGTGTTTTTTCCTATAGAAATCTACCATTTTTTTTCTTTATTAAGTTTTTTGTGCTATAACACGCGTTGTTCTATAACACATGTTATGGTTTTTCGTCGCAACGCGCAGACGTGAACAATCTAGTTCTAATTCATCTTGTAAATTTCATTTAAAGAAAAACATTTTAATTACTAACAAAAAAGGATGAAGTTAAAAAAACAAAGGTCTTACAAGAATTTCATGATTTGCTTGCTCAAGTTCATCGACAGCTTGATCCTTGTCTCGTTGTACTCCATTCTCCTCTTGTAAGGTTATCCCAGACTCCTGTAAGGTTATAAATGAATAATATGAATAAAAAAGATTAGTGTTCAACACAAAATTTGTGATAAAAAGAAAAACTCGAAATTTGACGTTTCATTGTAACTTCTATACACTTAATCTATTTATGGTCATCTAACATATATGGGTGTAGGATGAAGATTAGTTTTTCTATTTTTGAAATGCATATAGCGTTCTGGCTCATTTGGAATCGAAGGGTGGGGTTAAGTTGAACCGTATGGGATTCTTCAAAAAAGAGGTCCCTCATTCGAATCCCGTAGGCTTCAACCAAGTGGCCAGCCTCCCACACTAATTTTTTAAAAATGTACGTAGCATTTTACATGCATAATACTTGGCTCTTTATCCATTAAGAATTTAAGATAATATGCATCATGCATCGAATGATTAAAATAACAAATCTGACATACTTCCGAAGTTCGCTGAGAACAACTTTCATTGTTGGACGCTGGTCTTGAGTTTCTCTACACACTGAACTGCAATTTCAATAAATGTGTGCAGAGAATCCTCGTCAATATCTTCCTTTATTGTAGGATCTATCATGTCTTTTAGTGTTCCCATGCTAAAGCTTCGTCTTGCGAGTGGAGCCAGCCCTTCATTACTCTTCTCAAGGTTACTTGGGGCATAGGCTAACCCTTCCTGAGTGTCCTTAATGTAAATTTCATCAAAGGCTAACCTCCCACATAGTATTTCAAGCAAAACTACTCCATAACTATAAACATCTGATTCTCTTTTTGCTTGTTTTTCAAAACCACTAGTCATCAATAATTCTTGATCTACGTAGGACCATGTTCCCTTCCCTATTAACTTAGAAGCTTCATCTTCGTCTTCTTGATTTGGAGGCAGGAATATGGAGAACCAAAAGTCAACAAGCTTTGCCTTCAAATTCTCGTCCAACCCAATGCAATAGCTATTTATATTACTGTGTAATATCATCTTTTGGTCTTCCATCTCAAAGTGAAGGTAGTTCAATGCGTGTGCAATGTCAATGCAGATTTTTAAACGCATTTCCCATGTCAAAATACACATTTTGTTCTTTTGCATATAAGAACCAAGGTATCCATTAGAAACATTCTCAGTGATAAGGACCATTTCATAACCTTCAACACAAAACCCAAGTAGAGTGACTATGTTGGGATGCTTAACATTCGTAAGTTTTTCAATTTCATTAAAAAACTTTTCTTCATTGTACAAGTCGTGACGCTGGAAAGGGTACCGCTTTATAACTATAGTGTTGTGTCTCTTGAAATGTTCGCCTTTATTCTTCTCCTCTGCATTTGCTAAATCAAAATGGTCAAGTTCTACTCTGTACCAATCACAGAAGTCATCAAATGTAAATCTGTATGTGTTTGAAAAATCATGGGTGGCTGATTTTATAACATCGAGTGGAACCTTCAAGTGTTCGAAGTTCTTAACCTGACAAAGAGGAAAACAGAGTTACAATTTATACCTGATAGCAAAATGAGAAGTAAACTGAATAGAGGGCGTTCGAATATATCTCCCAATTAGACAGTACTAAATCATACAAGCCAAATCAAGTTAATCGAAACAATCTGCACCTCATCGCACGGCTGTAAAAAATCCCTTAAAGACATCAAGTTTGGGTGTTGGCAAATGGCCCTCCCAATTCTTTTCCCAAGCGCATAAACTTTATACGTTAGCTAATGAGATATATATTGCCATATTGGCTAATGACTAGATAGGGCTCAAACACATAAAATTATTAGAATTATATTTAAAAAGGATACTTAAAGG
The DNA here is from genome assembly GCA_039602395.1 of Deinandra increscens subsp. villosa. Taxonomy (NCBI): domain Eukaryota; kingdom Viridiplantae; phylum Streptophyta; class Magnoliopsida; order Asterales; family Asteraceae; genus Deinandra; species Deinandra increscens. The sequence goes on along the minus strand of JBCNJP010000024.1, from coordinate 58,375,060 downwards.
CTTAAAGCATAAACTTTTAAATTTCTCACCTTTTTAAAGAAAGTAAAAATTTTAATTTCCAACCCAAGGAGGTTATTATTATTATTTTTTTTTTTGTTGCCAGACACATTTCCAAGGAAATATAAAAATATAATCTTTTTCATTTTGTTTCGTGAGAAACAGGTCACAATTTTCTGACCCATTTTCTGAAGAAATATATTGATAGACGTTTTGTGTTTTGTCATCATATCATCATATCATATCATCATCATCATATCATCATCATCATCATACTTATATATAAAAGAAAAGATTTTTGCCACATGGCATCACCATAATCCCTCTCAAGATCATTTTCCCGCCCAAATCACATGCTAAAAAAAAGAGACGCCGACCTATTTGGTCCGACCCGTTAATCGTATAACCCGTTCTTCAGATCACTTAATACACACATCCTCTGCGTCATTGAAACCCTAAATCCCGTTCTTCTCTCTCAACGACGACTTTAATGGTAGCATCATCTCCACCGCCTTCATCATCTTCTGCAATCGCCTTCATCTGCTCTCTTGGTTGTTGTACATCAGGTGAGTATTCTCATCGCATCCGGTTTTTCTTCTTAATCGATTTTTTTGGGTGTTGATTTTGATTCTCCAAATTTTCTTTGATCTCACCCTTTTGCTTTAAACTAAATTGTTTAATCTCTCTTCTCATCTTTATACATCGCTTCTAATTAACAGTAATCGAAATCATTGCTGTTGAACCATCTGTGATTTGCCCTTAAATCTAAATTTTTTAGTATACATTCCACATCATATTCAATCAAAATCGTTTCTGGATCGCGACGCCATGTTCGTCTATAATTTCTGGTCAAGTTATGATGGTTTTTTTAGTTTAATTAATATGCATTTCTAATGCATTTTCTAACTTCTTTTGACATTAGGCGTTTGATGAACTTTTGTAAGTTGTAACAGCCTTCAAAGGTTTGAAAGGTTGCATTTGGTGAGGCATGTAATCTTATTATCCTACACTACACTCATTAAAAATACATGTACATATATAATATGTTGAATATCTCAAAATTTCTGCTTCACTATTTGAGTAAACAACTAAAGATGAATGGTGAAACGGTGATCTTTTCAGAGACTGTGTCAGCTGGTTTCTAACGAAGCAAGAAACACGGGTTTTATTTTAATTTTTGGTCCAGTTGTTCATCTAATCCAAAGGTATGCAAATCCATGTTTTAGCCTTTATGTAATCACAATGATCTTCTACTTCTCATGTTGACAAATGAATGAACTCATATGGTTGCCTATGAAAGGGACACAAAGATAAAAAAAATAGAGATTCATTCACTATCAAGACAGAAGATCACAAGATAGGAAACATTGTTCTCATGTAAGTGTTCTTATCAATGTTTGTATAATAGTTCGCTTAAATCCTGATTTAGAACTCCTTATGGTTGGTTATGGGTCATATAAATTTGTATATTTATTAATTAATAAGATCCCACCCCACTTTGAACTTTTTATTGATACAAAGTTATTCATTTTTGTAGATTATGAACAGTGAAACGTTTGAAGCTTCAGACGGTAACGTTAGAACTTGAGACATTGTTGAAATCAACTGGGTAAGTTTTGTATTCAAGCAGGTGGTGAGGATAGTTTTTGACGGATATGCTCATCACGTAGATGGAATGTTGCAATGGGCAGGTAATTGGTACCCCTCTTTCCCCTAAATCATCGTTATGATGAAATCATAGTTGAGTGTTGTAACTGATTATGAACTCTTTGATTATTTTTAAATTGATCAACTTATCTATTTTTAAAAAGTAATTTCCTTTCACCTCTGTGAAAAGAAGAATTCTTTCATGGTCCGTGTGGCTTTTTACATTGGTATTCATTATAATGTGCCTTTTTACATGGGTATTCATTATAAGTAAACGAGTGAGGGAAACAAATGAATTGTTGTGTGATAGATGGATGAGATTGAACACAGTTTAAATTTTAAGTAAGGGTTGTTGCCATTATTGTTTGATGTAATTTAGTTCCCCCTTGAGGGGTGTGTGGTCCGGTTGGTGTGATTTATGATCTAATTTGGATAGATTAGTAGATTAAGGGTAATGTAGTTGTTAAAAAATATAATATGCATCATTTACTAATTGATGTTGTTTAGTTTCCTTGCCATGTTGAGTTTGTATTTGGTAATTGCTTTAACAGTTATTTTTTTACTCTATTTTGATGCTCTCTTTGATAATGTCAGCAGCCATCAAACACATGCAAAACTCATTGTCCACCATCCTTAGACCAATGGTATTTGGGTTTGTTCTTTATTAATATGAATAATTTTGGTGAATTTAAGGAAAAGACTAATCTTTATGATAACAATAGTTTATTTGTCAGTTTTGATATTTGTTCTTATGAATAGGGTGCATGTAATAGTAAGATTAGCATAAGTTAAGAGTGAATTTTATTCTAATCTCACAAGTAGCATCTCTTTAGTATATGTTCTGATTATTTAGTATCAACGAGTTACTTCTTTGCTATGTTTAATAACGGGAAATATTCACGAAAGTTTATGAATGAAAGTATATGAATCAATCAAACTTTAAGAACTATGTGCTAACAAAAACATATGAGATGATTTGTGAAGATGATCATATCTTGGAGAAGCATGGGTTCATGAACCTGTTAATCTCAATCTCCTTTTATCTCATGGAAGTTGGAACTTACACTGATGTTTTCGCGTTGGGTTTAACTCTATCTCTTACGGGTTTAACATACATTTATCTTTCTCAGAGTTCAATTGGTATTCTGAAGAGATTATAATTTTTTTGCATTATGTTGACTCTACTATACTTTGTACTCAGTGTTGCAGGTTGTGAGTGTTGCAGGTTGTGATGGGAACCAAACAACCTTATGACGAGGACCTCCAAGAGTTTTTGAAGTACCTAAATCATATTGAACATGGGTGTAAGTCTGATTTGTTTGGGGAAGAGAAACATATCTTCTGAATCATCTCAAAATGTTGCAACTGTAGGTGAGAAGATCTATATTTCCCATGATTTAATTTAATCGGTTTTACTAGATTATTTGTACATTCATATCAATCATTTACATAGCCGATATGCGGTATATGATGTAAACTATAAGTATGTGTCAACAGTAGGTCTTTCCCTTTAGTTCTTGGTTTTAAAAAGCGCTAGGTGTTTCAGTCTTGAAAGCCAAGACGAAAGCTTTATTTATGTGAGGCTTCTTTCAGTGAATATTTTAGCTTTTATCATAGTTTAATATCTTTTTAAACCCCAGCCCGTACGATGTATGGGTATCAAAAACTAGCTTCTTTTATAAAAAAATATTAGGGTTTATTTGATCGGAGTTCAGACACATTTAAATTTAAATTTGCAGGGAAAAAATCTTTGAAACTAAACCTAATGTTTAGTTTCACAATCTTAATTTGAAATGATTAATAACGATGTCAACTGAAATACGAAATATGAATCTAGTCATGCTAAAAGACTAAAAAACAGAAACTAGAAGCTCAAATTGAATTATAAAAGAGTTATTTACTAAAATTCATAACTAGGGACAGCTTAGTGATAAAGTAGTGGTTTCCCAACCTAAGAGATTATGTGTTCAAATCCTGTAAAATGCAGGTGTGATAATTTTAGCCATAAAAAAAATAACGAAGCTATAAATGCAGATGAACATAATAATGATGTAATTATGGACCTAAAGATGGTAAGGAACCTTTAAACATAGACGAATTTGGAAGTAACGAGCATACGAATAGTGGCAAATTTATAAATGTAAACAGCCTTAATAGTGACATGCTAATTAATTAATATACTTGATTATATTAAACGGTGTAATTCTTTTCCAAATAGTCTATAGAATATCTTAACTCTTTCGGTTGATTAGAGAAGTATTCTAAACTAAAATTGTTAAGGAAAACTATATAAAATGCCAGATGAAAAATTAATAGGATCGGTTATCTTGTCAACAGAAAAAGATTTGTTAACAAGTTAAGTTTGAGAGTTTTATTAAAAAGTTTACGTCTAAAATAAGCTAGAAAATAAACTTAATAATGTAAACATCTTTATACCCGTACAAAACATTAAAAAAAAAAGTAAAATCACCAAATTGATATAAACTTTTTAGTTTATTTTTGCCAATAGCCTGGATAAAGGATGGGTTTATAACTTGGGTTTTGAAATCAAGCAAAGTTGGTGTAGTGGTTAAATTCTAAGTTTGTGGTTGAAGAGACCCAAGTTCTAGTCTCACTCACACCACTTTGTGAGATATTGGTGGGCAATGAAAGATTGAGCTTGCTTGATCCTGAGTCACAAGGGAGGGTTTACGGGCTTGCCCGGTTCCCGCCCGATGGTGCAAATGGGGGGCGCTCCCGGGTTCCCTCGCTATGAGGTTTGGACTCGGGACAGTGGGTAGGTCCAGGGTAACCAGTCCCGATACACCGCTGAGTCAAATTGCCGTTCAAAAAAAAACTTGGGTTTTGAAAAGGTGCTCCAGATTTTTTTGTTCCAAACGCTCCTAAAATAGTTAAGCCGCCCTTGGCATCTTGAACATCCCTAAACTTTTTAGTCTATCTTCCATATTAGTGTTAAGTACTTTCTCTAATCTTTCCGTTTCCTTTTCCTAAAACATGGAAATGATCATCTTGAACATCCCTCTCATTCCTAAACTTTTTGGTTGTACACTAAGTTGGGAGAGTCGTACATGAAAGGAAAATTGAACGACTTGTGTGACGAACTTCCGCCGACCTTTGTACTCCCCGAGCCAAGCCTTAGGGCTGTGACAATGTTCCCACGTGGGAGACTATTGAAAATATGATATAAATAATTGTTTTATTTTCTATTGCATATCAATTGTTTTAATATGCTTTCATTTATTTTCTCATGTGGAATGGATTGAGCTTGAGGCTGGGAACTGCAACATCAGCTTAAAGATAAATTGGCTCAAGATTGGAGAATGGGCTTGGATTTGGTGGTTGCTGGGAGCTGGGCCGGTTCAAGCTAATGGATCAAGGGACCGTTTGGAGATTTGGGTGGTATTTAAACCCTATTATAATCAATTAGGAAAAAACCACCAGATTTTCTCATCGCCTCTTACCCAATCTTCACCTTCTCTCTGATTTCGGTAGTATCTTATGCGATTAGGGTTCATGTTCGGTGTTTGAACGAACGTATGAATCTGTTAGTCTAGTGTGAGATATTTTCTATGGTCATTGTGTTGATGATCATCGGGTCTCATCTGTGAGTTCTCGTTCTTATATCATTGATCTAGGGCTTTGTCTTGATGTCTTCTTCATGTATGAGTGTTGTTCCTATTAGATTGTAGTGATAGTTTGTAATAGAGCATTCTTGACAGATTTGAAGTTGTTAAAAGATTTATAAACTGGTTTTGGGTTTGATGTTTTGATTTGGGTTGAATAACATTTCATTTCCTTAATTCTGACATGGTATTAGAGCGTATGGCTCTCGATTAATGTTCTTGGTCAAATTAAAGCATCTGGACCAGTTGCTCTTCTTCCGCTGCTGTAATTAGGGTTCAAAAACCCTCGTCTCTGGCTCCCTTGCCGGAATCTGTTTTTTTTCAAATTGGTGGTACCGGTTTGGAGAACCGAGCAATAGAAGACAAACCTGAAATCGAAGTTGCCTCCGATCGCGCCTTCCACCAGATCTCCGCCTGTGTTACCAGCAATCAAAACTCTCAGTCGGTGGTGCCATCATCGCTGCTTCCTAAACCCTAACGATCTATTAAGACAAAGACGAATAAGGTTTGTCTATCCATTAAATTCTCCTTGATCTCTGGCAGAGCGTTTCAAGCCTAGTCACAATTTAAACTTCAAAGGGGGCAATTGCTTGTAGCAGATTTGATTTGAAATAGATTTGTTGATTAGAACGGGAGATGATGAGGTTTCATGTTAATAGGAAGGGAAATTGGATTTTAATAATATGAGTTTTAACTCATTGACGAATAATAATACGAGTTTCAAAGTTGGCGGACAATAATACCAATTAATGAGGTGGGTGTCAATAATGAAATGCCGTTAGTTGAACCCTAACGGTGTTAGTGATTTGCTGATGTGGCACTCAATGAGGGACTCTTTTTGTAATTCTTAAAAATTTTCCTAATAGGAAGTAATTGATATTGTTGATTTGCTGAAGAATGGACACTGGCTTTGGTGAATTGATTCATCTCCCCTCCCTGAACCAACAACCTTCCTTAAGGAAAGTAGTCTGGTTGAATTTTGAGTTTTGCTTTAATTTTATAAATGTGGTAAAAGCCGATTAGCTTCCTTTTTCTAATTATAATATATATATATATATATATATATATATATATATATATATATATATATATATCTAAAATCTAAATCTAAAATCTAAATCTAAATCTAATCTAAAATCTAAATCTAAAATCTAAAACTATATAATAAACAAAAAGTTTGTTCCTACTTTAATTAGTAAAAAAGGACACTTGTCATCACCACAAATTTTTGGATTAAATCTAAGTTTAAATAAATAATTATCCAAATACTAAATTTCCATATTAGGGTTTATTTAGTTTAAACTTTTAATAAGTAATTATCCAATAATTAATTATTAAAATACAAATTTTTATATTAAGTTGGTAATTATCCAAATACTAAATTTTAGTATTAAGGTTAATATTTTATTCAAGATAATATTTTTATTGCTTATATATTATATTTTATTAAAATAATATATATTTTATTGCATATACTTTAGTACATTAATATAATACTTATAATACTTTATCCATAATAATATTTTAACTAAATATTATACATGTATTATAAAATATTTTATTCCATTATCATCTATTATTATAAAAGGAAAGTTTTTGGACACATTTCATTCTCACATTCAACCTCATAATAATTTTTCCTTTTAAATCATCCCCTCTTATTTTTAGTTTTTGTATTTCCATGGCAATAAATAAAAAATATTTATTGTATGGATAATCACAAGCCTAATTAATCAATTATTTTTTATTTTCATGACAATAAGTAAAATATATTTATTGTAGGGATAATCAACCACCATAATTAATCAATTATTTGTATTTCCAAGGTAATAAATAAAATATATTTATTGTAGAGATAATCACTAACATAATTAAATAATTATTTAAAAAAAACTTTTTTCTTTTAAAAAGAAAAGTTTTAGATATATATATCCGACTTTTTATTTATTGCATCCTAAATTATTTAATAACTAATTATTTAATTACTAAATTAAATATATAATATAATTTACTAAATTACAGTTTAAAAAGTTCTATAACATTTTTATCGCAGCCGTGCGATGCACGGGGTATACAAACTAGTATATATATATATATATATATATATATATATATATATATATATATATAGATATAGTTTTACAAGTTAATGAATAGTAGGTTTTTGTGTTTTTAATTTTTGACACCAAAATTTTTACACTATGCCCCTCACCACAAAGTCTTTGCAAAGTTGCCACAAGAGGCAACTCAACTCTTAGGCCAAGCGTGTATGCATGGCGCCATCTAGCATTTTCCAAACCACCACGGCACAAATTTCATCCCCTCCCTACGTGATTAACCAGCATGCTTTTCCTGCGTGGAAATCTCCACGTCGTGAAGAGAGGGTACCAACCAATCATGTGATCTAATGTCTTTTTTTTTAAACTAGTTAAATATTATCACACCACATAATAAAACCACACCACCATACCACTTTTCATGTGATCCTTTGGTGTGGTCCAGTCATCGCCTACGTGGCGACCACACCACCACCACACCACATGGGTATACCACATGACCTTAACACGTTATTTGTGACCGTATGCATTATATCGTACACCACCCCACCGCCCATACTTCTTCTCTCTCTATGATCAATGGCGGATCTTAGTGTATACTAGCAGTGTGTTTGTTTTTTCTCCAGAGGTACCGAGTATACGTGTTTTACGAAGAAATTTTTTACATATACGTATTTTACGAAGAAAATTTTTATATATATCGTGTCGGTCACCACTATTTTTTTTTATATATTGATTCGGTCACCACAAATTTTCGGTAAATTTTTTATATATACGTATTTTACGAAGAAAATTTTTATATATATCGTGTCGGTCACCACTATTTTTTTTTATATATTGATTCGGTCACCACAAATTTTCGGTCACCCACGAAAAAAGATTCAAGATCCGTCACTGTCTATGATCGTCTTTCTCTTTGGTTCTCCACAATCATCACAGTTCATCTGCTTCAGGGCGGATTTACTAAGGCTTCAGAGGGGGGCGACGCCCCCGTTGAGATTCATCTAAGAAGAAGGAAATTTTCGATAATTTTAGGAGGCCCCTTTCTAAATATCTTAAGAGGCCCCTTTTGATGTTTGATTATCGATAAATCAAGAAAAAGACTGAATCCAAAGAGATTGATAACTTACTTGCAGGTCTTTTTTATTAATGGAAGCCATGGAAGCTTCAAGCTTTTGGTAGGGATGAAGTGGGTAAATGAAGTGATGCTTGGAAAACCGTGATTTTTGTAATTTAAAACTTATATTAAAAAGCAGATTTTTACCAATTGAAATTACAAGTTAGTCCTTTGGCTTAGAAGTCATGTTACTTTTTTCTTTCTTTTCTTTCTTTTCTTTCTTCAAACCTATTTTACTTTGTTAAGTTAAACTTGGAAATAGTATGGAAATAATAAAAGTCACAGGTGTTTAATACAAACAAAACACACGTAAATTTATGTAATATTAAATTATTATATTAAAAATTCTTTTTAACAGCGTGTAAAATATCAAAACTTTTGTACCTATTTGGTAAATAATGAAATGAATATGAACGATTATAGATAAAGAATTGTTTCAAACAAGTTACTTTTTATCATATTCATAAATTGCTTTAAAAATATTTAAAGAATGTGTCTTATTTTAAAGATGAATACACTAGTTATTATCACTTTGAGCGATTTGAATCGATACCATTTTAGTTGAAATATACATCATATATAGTACACTAAAAGACCATTCTCAAAAAATGTGCGTTGAGGTTAACATCTTATAAATTCTTATTAGTATTGTTAATTTGTTATTATAATGTGATAACTTTTTGGGACTTGAACCCACACCATTTTCGTTAATCTAATCGACCCTAATGACCCATTTTAACAAATGGACCGTATTTATGAACTGTTTTTTTTGCCCCTGCTAAATAAAAATTCTAGATCCGCCACTAGCTTCATCGATCGGGTTCTAGAAGGGCTTTCTATTACAAGGTACGAATTGTTAGAGTTTTAATAAAGTTTTAATAGTTTAGTTGAACTTTGTATGAGTTTGCATTGTCCAGGGGTTAATATGTAAATATAGTTTAGTTGCCGTTAAAAGTTTGTTAGAGTGTAATTAGCTATAAGAACTCCGGTTGATCTCTTGTAATCCCAATCTCTCTAATAATACGAATTACATTTCTTGTGTTCATCAATATCTCGAATTCTTTGTTTCATTTGGTATCAGAGCAATCAGGGAGGATTGCTCAGCCGTAGAAGCTCCGCCGTAGCATCTCCGCCGTTGACAATTTCGCGGCTCAGTGATTCTCACCGGAATGAGAATCAAAACCTGATTTCAGTTGATCATTCAGTCCAAGTGATCAGAAGTCATGGCCGATGGTGGTGGTAATCCTGCGAACAATCCTAGGCAGGTAATTCGAGATAATTACACAACGATTCCGTTGCAATGCCCAATCTTAACTCCGACGAATTATACAATTTGGTCCGTCAAATTGAAGGCGATATTCAATGTTCACGGATTGTGGGAGACGGTGTGTCCTCCAGAAGGGGCAGAGATTGATCCTAAGAAGAATAGCGCTGCTATTGCGTACTTGTATCAAGCTCTCCCAGAGGATATGATCCTGCAACTGGCAAGACTTGAATCTGCAAGTGAAATTTGGGCGGCCATTAAAACAAGATTCATAGGGGTGGAAAGATTGAAGAAGGCGCGTCTACAAACAATCAGAAGTGAATATGAAGCCCTCCGGATGAAAGATTCAGAATCCATAGATGATTTTGTATCAAGGCTTAGTGCAATTTCATCTAAGGTGTCAGAATTGGGAGAACAGGTTAGGAATCGGTATTAGTAAGAAAATTGCTGGACTCGGTCCCTGATCGATTCATTCAGATAGTGGCATCTATTGAGCAGTTTGTGGACCTTGACACAATGAAATTCCAAGAATTAATTGGGAGACTAAAAGCATTTGAGGAGAGGATTAGTTTCAAGAAGAAGAATGAAGGAGGCCAAGATCAACAAGTCACATACCAGGAATGGCAGTCAAAGCATAGGCAGGTTAAAGAGAATGGTAAGAACAGCAAAGGTAAGTATCCAAAATCTTCAGGCAATAATTTTAAGTCTAATGATAGAGAGGATAGGAATAACAAAAATGGAAAAGATACTCAATCTAGTAGACCTAAGAAGGATAAGTCTAAGATTAAGTGTTTTAAATGTGAATCCTATGGACATTATGCAAGTGAATGCTCTAAGATCAAGGCCAGAGGTCAAGAAGCCAATTTGGCACAAACTGATCTCCTTTATGAAGAGCAAACTTTGCTAATGATTAGTGGCAAAGAGGATCAGAGGGAAATAGTCTTCTTGAATGAGTCTAAAATTGTTCCTGATAGGTATGAGTTAGGAGATGATAATAAGGAAACTTGGTTCTTAGATAATGGGGCTTCCAATCATATGACTGGAAAGGAATCCCAATTTTCCATTCTTGATAAAAATGTTGTAGGGAATGTTAAGTTTGGAGATGGTTCTAGTGTAGAAATCAAAGGTAGAGGGTCTATCAATCTGCAAGGAAGGAACAGTGAGCAAAAGATGGTTTCAAATGTGTATTACATCCCAAATTTAAGAAGCAATATTTTTAGTTTAGGCCAGGCCACTGAAAATGGTTGTGAGGTAAGAATGAAAGATGAGAATTTATGGCTATATGAGGGTAATGGGAATCTGATAATGAAGGTAAAAAGGTCCCCTAATAGGCTTTATAAAGTGGATCTTAAGACATGTTCTCCTAGGTGTTTCTTAACTGGCTTGAATAGTACAGAGTGGCTCTGGCATGGAAGGTTGGGTCATGTAAGTTTTCAGGCATTAGAAAACATTAGTAGAAAGCAGTTAGTGATTGGCTTACCTCATATAGGTCATGTTAGTGAGGTTTGTGATGCCTGCATGGCTAGAAAGCAAACTAGGCAACAATTCCCTAAAGAGTCCCAATTTAAGTCAAAACAGCTATTGGAATTAATTTCTATGACTTATGTGGGCCTATTGCTCCCACAACATCCTCAGGAAATAAGTATTACATGCTAATTGTGGATGATTTCTCAAAATTTATGTGGTGTTACCTACTGCAAAGTAAGGATCAGGCATTTGAAGTCTTTAAGAAATTTAAGGAAGAAATAGAGTGCAAATTAGGCTTCAAGATAAAGGCATTAAGGACAGATAGGGGGGGGGGGGTGAGTTACCTCTAGTGAATTCAATGAGTATTGCAAGTCAAAGGGTATAGATAGTCCTTACTGCTCCTTACTCTCCACAGCAAAATGGTGCTGTGGAGAGGAGAAATAGGTCAATTATGAATATGGTTAGAAGTATTCTTAAGGCTATGTCTGTCCCTGAGAGGTATTGGGCTCAGGCTGTTAGACATTCTATTTACCTTCTAAATAGGCTATCTACAAAATCATTAGAAGATAAAACTCCTTATGAAATGCTAAAAGGAAAGAAACCCAATATGCAGCATTTAAGAATTTTTGGGTGTATTGGGCATGTGAAGGTTACTAAGCCTGGTAGTAGGAAATTGGAAGATAGGAGTTGTCCCATGGTGTACCTTGGTGTCCAGGAAGGCTCTAAAGCTA
>JBCNJP010000024.1:58254680-58362657 GCA_039602395.1 Deinandra increscens subsp. villosa | reverse complement strand
TAAATTGTTTAGGGTCTTTGAGGTAGACATGCACAAACTGGTTTTCTTTCAAATCGGTTTCAGTGTAGTCAAAATTGATTTCGGTTTAAGACTGGTTTTAGATGAAAATATGTCAAACATATATGAATTGGTTCATACCAAGGGTTAAGTGGTTTGGAATCGGATTTTTAGACAACTGCTTTGGAATTAGTTTTGATGCTCAGAATGTGAACTTATTTATAACTAATTATTTTTCAAACCGATAGAAACCGGTTTTTTGCTCACTTAGACTCGAGGACAGTGTAAATGGTGTGTTTCTGGTTGTGTTTTTAAATTGTTGGTGTAGAGAATTGTACTAGCGTTGTTAAAAAAAAATTGTTCTAGAAAATGTAAGCTTTGTTGTTAAAAAAATTTAGGGTATGCTATACATATACTACCCGAATCTAATCTCGTATCATCAGACGAATGATCATCACTTGACTAACATATTGGACAACTGTTCTATCTAAGGTTTGGCAAAACAAACCCTATTTTTCAGTCAACCTTCTGATATATTATCAAATAGCTATTTGGATCTAATTTGATTTAAAAAAAAAAGATAGAACGAGATTAGATTTTAGGATATATATGTATAGCAACGTCCAATCGTCCATTCTTTTAACTTACATCGTTTATTTTTTTTACAATATTATAATAACACTTTAAATCTTCTTTTTAAAAGCACATTTAAAGGTTGATGCCATGATTGGTGGGATCAACCTAACCAATAATTCTATCAGTGTGTGTTGGTTATTAACAAGCTTTGTACTAACCGGTGAAAATGTCTTGATCTTTTTTCCGTATAGAATACTATGAAGGTAAAGAGATGAACTTATACGGCCTAGATATGTTTATTCCATGGCACGAACATCAAAATCCAAGTCAACTTTGAAACGGAACAACCCGGTTCACAAAACCATATATAGGCAATGCGAAGAAGATACAAACGGCTATTAGGACATGTGGTGGTGGTAGATATAGCTCTAAAGTTACATGTATTTTTCATCGTTCGAAGAGTGTTTGCAATGGACCATTATGTATGTAACGCCAATGGTGAGTTAGCATATACAATGATGACCTAAAAATTATCAAATGTTAAAATGTAAATACTCATCTTCCCTTCACTTCTTGTTCAGACATGGCAAACATCTTCGTGTAATTTCAAAAATATTATGTTATTAAAAAATAAAGATTGTCACTAAGATTATATTGTCTTCTCACTAATACTTGATACATTAATTATTTGAAAATGTTCAATAAAAGAAAGAACAGGTATTTGTGTGTCAGCCTAAACTGCTCGACCCACATAATTTGCCCGACCAAAAGCTTTTCCATCCAATCGAGAGCTCGTCATTTTACTCCTATCATGAAGACCCCTAATAATAATAAGTAAATGAATCTGATCACCAACTCTATACTCTAGACTTTAGTTTTGAAGTAGCAGAGTTCAGGTTTTAAAGGCAAAAATGCATAGTAGTCTTCTAACAAAAGCATCTCATGCACCTATTGTATCAACACACTTCATGTCACACCCTCAAAATCCATCCACACGCGGGGTATCGCTTTGAAATCGTGACCGACCAGGATCTCAGTCATCAGACATACAGAACAATCTATATGCAAGTTTAAAACATTCAAAAACCAAAGTTTAACAGTCCAAAAGTTTTAACAAATGTTTTCAGAGTAGCGGAAGCATAAACCGAGCATAATAAAGTTTAATTGTCCTGCGTCCAAGGCGCTCAAACGATAAAATAGTTTAAACAGACACATGCAAGGTAAAGAGATACACCATGAATCATACATATGCTCCTTAGCGTGCTCCTAAGGACCTGAGAAAAAAACATGCTAAAGTGTTAACATAGGATTAGTGAGTTCACTGAGTTTAATAAAAGCAGATAAATAACATTTATCTAAAACAGTAAGTTAACCCGTTATCCTCAACGAGGCTTAACCAAAGCGGGAATCAAACATCCTATAAAGAAAACACAGTTTAAAGCATTTTATATATCCTTCGATAGCTAGTACATGATTATTGTAACCTCATAGGATTCATGTCCCCATTACTGACGGATTTAAGAATTTGCCTTCTAGCCAAGCTATATGCCGAGCATGACCCAAGGACAACATAATACATGTTTCACTCCCGGTAAGGCGGGTGGGGCTAGAGCAACTAGCTCGGGCAGGGTTTGTCATGCCGAGTAGATCTACCTCATATTTCTCCGTTATCACCCGATATTAATGGTACACTACAAACGGACTCCCTTGGCATGTTTATCATCTATGGTTTACAAGAATAGTATACAAAATAAAAGTTTGTGTTAGTAAGGTATAAACGTTACCGCGTGTCTTCTACTCCAAAAGTAAAATAAGTTAAAGTGGGGTCGTAAACTCACCTTGGGTGCGTAAAAGTAAACCAAACAGTCAAAGCTGACAAAAGATGGTGATTCCCCTTAGACTTCACCTAAGACACATAACCGTGTAAGTGTTTGACCGTGTCGACCGACTGCCCCGATATACGCGGATAAACGACAAGTTGACTCGATAATACAGTGGTGATCAAATTAGGTTTTCAAATATTTATCCTAACACGCATATATCACATAAAATGTCACATAGCAATAAATATTCACGCATCGTAATTATATAAATTATCCTGTGTATACGATGTAAGATCGACGGGTTACAAAATTTTATTATTCTCACCGAGGTAGGAGACTTAGGATTTGTACACGCGTACAACCTATAATTAATTTGACCTAAACATGCAAACAAGTAACTTGGTAATCATGGGTTCATACACATGCGTTACATAAATAAACAATTATACGGTAAATATATATGTATTGCATATAAGCAAAGCTCACGTCAAAAGCATATTTTTATCACACGTCTAGCACAATGATTTCACGTCCAACATATTTCAAGCCATATAAAGTGTTCGCTAACACATGCATGTATCATACGTTAGCCCACGATCACGTTTCGTAAGATAAAAATAAATATTTAAATACCGGGTGACATAAAGAATACTTTTAAGTTCCTCCAATGGTTCCTCCACGCACATGAATGGACCCGGTTTATAGCTTCATCTCCCAAAATGACTGCATGTTACAATTCTGCAAGCCCAACTGTAAGATTTCCGAGAAATATCATTCATACACAAACCCTAAGATTTTTCTCTTTGGCTAGTATGATATTAATCCTGCACGCTTTTATTACAAGTTTACCCATCATGAAGAATAGATATATACACAGATGGAATTAGCAAAGTTAAACCATGCAGATGAAGATATTCCACCTGATATCTTAGAAGGGAAAATCATAGATTTGTCAAATAACAAACATTTTATTGAATGGGAAAAAGCAATCACTGACCACACCAACAGACTCTTGATCCTCTTCTAAGTTTCAATGGCAGATCAGAAGAAGATTTAAATCCATGATAATTTGTATTAATATGTTTTATGTGTGCTTAGGATCAAATAAGTACCAATCACTCTTAAAGTGGTTAATGAGTGTGCTTAAAACAAAGCTTGATCACTCTTAAAGTGACGTAAGCGCTAATAAGTAGAGTATGTAGTAGTTGTCCACTAGTCCAAGTGGATCTAGTAGTAGTCTTCCACTAGTAAGTGAAGTAGTTTGTCACGGATGATGTAATCAAGTCTCTTCTTGGTCTATAAAAAGAAGACAACTATCCTCATTTTAGATCATCCTTGAAAAATAAATCATTTGTGTTATATACTTCTCTCTAAGTCTTTTTTTTTCTTCTTATGTGTTTCATATGATCTCTTCATATGAGTTTTTGAGTCAGTACCCTACCTGTGCATCCCTTCCCTCCCCCCTGAGTCTCTCTGGTCTTTTATAGATCACCCTCTACCTCCATCTCAACAACAAGCTTTCTCTGAGCACATGTAAACACTTAAGATTACATCCTTTAGTCGAAGTCCATAAACACAACAAGCACTATGGGAAGGATTAGCGTTATTAACCTTAAAGTAACTTACATTTAAGTTATCTCAGAAACACGACAAACAAACGAACATAATCAGTAAACACTTAAGATTACATCCTTTAGTCGAAGTCCATAAACACACCAACCACTATGGGAAGGATTAGCGTTATTAACCTTAAAGTAACTTACATTTAAGTTATCTCAGAAACACGACAAACAAACGAACATAATCAGTAAAAATCTCACTCGAACAATAAGGTTTGAAGATTCTGAGATGATGACAAACGTTACATTTATCTTATCTTATGAATTATAAGCAAGCTATCGAGAAAAAGAAAAAACGTTAATCAACTTTGCAGATAGAAATTTGTGGTTTAGGACTAAAAACGCATGGCTACCAAGAAAGAAAAATGCAGGGCTAAAGACTTGTGGATACCAAAAGGAAAAATGTGTGGATTTTGTTTCACGAAGGATAACGGACTTGATGTTAATCGGATGGAAATACCATTTCACCCTATGGTTTTTAGATACCGAAAGAATCAAGTACATTGAAAGAATTACATTAATAGTTAGTTATATGATCACATAAATCTAAAGAGTCAAATGGCTTGTTATGTGATAACTCAGATTACATGGCTGGTTAGTTTTGTGCAGGGCCGGCCCCGGGCATAGGCGGGGTAGGCGACCGCCTAGGGCCCGGGAGTTTGAAGGGCCCGGAATTTTTAAAAACTTTTGTTATATATATATATATTACGTTCAGTATACATATTAATAACTCTGCAAGATGTAACCAATTCTCCTTCTAGCCCCGCTGGTTAATGTCTCAAAATATTTAGTAGAGGTCGCTAGTTCAACACTTGCAAACATTATTTTTTTTATTAAAGTCCGCCGGTTTTTTTTTTCAAACCCTCTAAACTTCTTTTTTTTGTAGTCTAATTTTTTTTAAGTCCGCTAGTTCTCCTTGTAGTCTAATTTTGTAATCCCTTTAAACCTTTTTTTTTTCTTTTAATACCCAAATTAGAGTCGTGGTATCATTATATCAACTAACATAAACTTTTCATTTTTTTTAAGTTGAGGTCTAATTTTGTAAATCTCAAAGCCTTTCTTTTATACCCAAATCACAGTAGTGGTATCATTGTATCAACGAACATAAACAGTGACTCCAAACACACAAGGAGAAAGCAGCCAAGGGTTAATAGAAAAGTTTGCTACTAAAAATACTAAGAAATCTCAAGATTTGGTTAGGTATTTAAAGATTGGTTTTATTTATTGTTATTACAATTTCTCGTTACATTATTGTAAGTTAATCCCATGGTCGATGTCAAGATTGGAATAAAAAAAAAATTATTATTATAAGGGCCCATTTTTTTATCTCGCCTAGGGCCCAAATTTTTTTATGGGTTTTCAGGGCCGGCCCTGGTTTTGTGTAGTAAAGATTTAGAGTAACTTATAAAGTTAAAAGTAAGTACGAACGATGTAATTTTTTATACATTAAGGACGAAAAGTGTAATTTCTATGTTATCAATTTCCCTGATTCTATACCCCTCGTCATTCAGAATCGCACCCAATCCAAGAGAGGCGTACATTTGCAGCAAAATCAGCCACTACCACTACAAACTTGTGTTCATCGGAGCAAAGATATGTCGGCTAACGAAGAAGACAAGAAGCCCGCCGGAGATCACATCAATCTCAAAGTCAAAGGCCAGGTTAGGGTTTACTCTCGCCGATTTCACTTTTTCCTGAAATTAAACATCATCGGTTCCTATTTACTTCACAATTAGGGTTTCTATCTTCGTAATCTCATTATAACTGTTCAATTAGGGTTTCTATCTTCGTTCTCTCGTTAGAATTGTTCAATTAGGGTTTCTAACTTCGTTCTCTCGTTAGAATTGTTCAGTTAGGGTTTACTATCTTCCGATGCGTTTGATTTCTAATCAGACACATTCCGTTGTTTGTTAGGATGGGAACGAAGTGTTCTTCAGGATCAAACGTAGCACACAGTTGAAGAAATTGATGAACGCCTACTGCGATCGACAATCTGTGGAGCTCAACTCAATTGCTTTCTTGTTTGATGGCCGTCGCCTTCGTGCAGAACAGACTCCCGATGAGGTAGATCTCCAAATCATGCTTTTGTTTTATGAAAAATTGCACATTTATTTTGATTCATCAATTTGTGTTATGGAGGTGCTGAGATTTTAATAACCTGTTGTGACAGTTGGAAATGGAAGAGGGGGATGAGATCGACGCAATGCTGCACCAGACCGGAGGTGGTGTCGGGTTCTGAGGGATTCAGAATGTGATTCAGGTCTGTCTGTGGTTAATAATAATAATAATCGGTAGTAGGAATGTACTGTTTGAAATATGTAACAGATTGATGATTGCTAGCTTTTGTGTGGTTATGGCGTTATGCTACATATATCTATCTATCTACCTAAGTTCTTATGAATAAAACGACGATCAGGACGGATGATGATTGATTTGGGGAATTTCTGTGTCTTCTTTCGCACTCGGAGCTGTTTTCATGTTCATGAATGTTTCATAGGGTCGTGATATAGTCGATTTGATTACCGTGGAGGGCATAATAATGTGTGTTTTTTTTTTACAATCCTTGCACCTAGTTATTTAATGTGACATCAAGGAGACTATTATGTCCCACAAGGTCCTAGTCCCGCCCGGTGGGACTAGGACCTGCTAACCGTTGTGTTGTGAGTCAAGTGGTTTTGTCAAACAACGATAAATTGTTTTTTTTTACTTGGATAGCCTTTTCAAGGTTAAGTTGTGTTCATCACATAATTTGGTCTAGGATTGTTAATTTTTACATCCGTTAAAATTGGTTTAGCCTTCATATTTTGTTAATAGGAACGCCTAAAACCACCATAAAGTTGACGCGGTGGTGCATAGGTGCATCCACACAAGTGAAGAAAGTTGGCATGGTTGTGTGAGAAGGATGAAGGGGCCGTGTGGAGGAGATCCACCACGTATGGTCTAATAACCTATCTTTAGTAGTATCAAGTATCAACTAGCAAAACAAATTTATTAATTACACATTAATCATGTAATTCACTCTTAATAGTATCTAAAAAATACCCTCTCTAAATTAGTTATTACATGACACTAAAATGCAAGTACTAGAGATTGTGACATTCGTTACTTTTTCATCATTAATTGTCCTTTTATCAAATCAAGCAGTCAATAATAACCTGTTCCCTCCCTTTGAGAGATGGTTGATTTGAGCCATTTGAGTGAGGGTTTGAAAATGTGAGGCTTGGGTGAGATGGAGTGTTTGATCTCACAAATCCTTTTAAGCTCAGGAAGAACAAACAAGTGTTTTGGGAGTGAAGAGGTTTTATATAGCTTGTGAAATGTGGTCACATAGGGTCCGAGAAGTCGTCTCGCAACTTCATCATCCAAGTTCAAGTTGTGCCCTTAGTCGCACCAGATTTTAACAGAAAACTGATACTAACCAATGTCGAAAATGTTCTTGAATCAAAACCACAAGACAAAGATCCCTACCAAAACCCATAAGTTTGTAGTACCTAACAAACTTGCAATTCTCATACTATCTGGCATCACCAACCAAGAAGTAACAACTTCAACAAAGCCATTCTAATAAAGAGGCCATTTTTCGCTTGTCTAAAGTAAGCCGCCCTCGGGTCATCATCCACATCAACCGTTATCTGCAATTGAAACAACAAGATTTTTAAAACACTACTCAAAAATTCAAAAGTGTAATGATTAAAACAATAAGTTTGAAACTAAAAGATCCCCAGAAACCTCATCAAGCCTTGGAAAAGGATGCATGATGACAGCATGCTTCTGCATGACATCTAAGACGCCCCGATCGACAATGTACTTGCCCCGAGCTTGCTCATATAAATCGGTTCTCTCACCAAATCGCTCTTTTTGAATGCGGGTTTGGTACACAACATCACATTTTGATGCCACTTCCTTTAGATCTGCACTTTCTTCCCAATCAACTCCCTTTGATGTTAAGTACTCCTTAATGTCCTCCTAATTAACCAACACAAGACAGCAAAAGTAATCATTCACACAAAATACAGATACATATTCGCGTATACTTTTTAAAGTTTTCTTGAATGCATACCTTCATCTTAACAACCTGCGGTGAGACAAGGTAGATTTTAACATCATTATATTTGGCTAAAAGATAGGCTAGAGACCGAGCTGTTCGCCCGTTAGCAAGATCTCCAACAAGTCCAACTTTAATTCCGTCCAGTTTTCCAATTTCGCGTTCGATGGTGTACATGTCAAGAAGAGCCTGAGTAGGATGCTGACCTGGACCGTCCCCAGCGTTGATTACAGGAATGTTAGCTGTCTTGGCTGCTCTTTGAGCAGCACCACCTTCAAAGTGCCTCATCACAATTATATCTGAATACCCTTCTACAGTTCTAATTGTATCTGGAAAAACAAGTCGAAATCAGAAAGAAGAATAAAGAAACTCAAAGAACACAATGTTATTACTAAACTGACCTTCAAGTGTCTCTCCTTTTGCAGCAGAAGAAAATTCTCTTGCATTTTCTGTTGTTAAAACTTCTCCGCCTAACCGTTTCATTGCAGACTCAAACGAAAGCCTAGTTCTAGTCGAAGGCTCATAAAACAGAGTCGACATCAAATAACCATTCAAGATTTGACTTCCACGAGACGTTTTCTCAATCGTTTCCATTTCGCGTGCCACTTCAAATATGGCACTGAGCATATCTCGATCAAACTGTTGCGCTTCAATCACATCATGAAGCTGAAACTTTTGTCCTTTCAAAAAGGTTCGGATACTTTCTACCTCGTCTAGTATGGCAGGTTGGATCCTGTCCTTTGTTAACAGACTTCCACTGTTACACGCGATCCGGTTAACTGATAGGCTACTACCTTTGAAATGCAGCAAATGATGCTTATGAAAGAAATCTGATTTCTTGAAATCACCATAAATCTTGGTTTGTTTAAGAGCTAGTGTGGTGCCATTTGAGGCATGTGTAGAGAACATAGAAGTATACATTGTCCCAAGTTATATACTTATATCACCTGAACAGAAATCAATAAAAATAGCGAGCAATTCTGCAATTAGACATTCTGAACAGTTAATGAATGATATCATATAAATTAGAAGGAAAAAAAACAGTTTGCACACTTTCAATCCTTTTCACTAACCCCGTTAAACAGTCCCGTTAACTCTCCTCATGTGTGGGGCATTTTTCGTCCTTTTACATCATATATCGGTTAGTTTGACTTTTAGAACTCACAAAAATATATATGGTGTAAAAGAACGAAAATGCCCCTCGCGAGAGGGGAGTTAACGGAATTGTTTAATGGGGGTTAATAAAAACTATTTCGGCGTGTTAAATGTTTTTAAAATTGACAAAATCAGTAGTTATTATTAAATTTAAATTAAAATGACTAAACCAGTAATTTTACATATTTATAAAAAATAAAATCAGTAATTTACTCTATAAATTATATGCATAAACCTAAGGGCCTATGGTAACTCAAGATTTGCTTGTTAAAAGCCTGAATCAAATTGAGCTTGAAATCAAAGCTCGATCGGGCCCTAGCATCACATATTGAGCTTGACTAGGCTAGCAAAAATAAACAACTTTATTCATTTATAAAACTCTACACGCTTATATCCGAACCCATCTATTTATACTAAAATAAATAATTGGAAGGTTTACGAGATAGCTCATGAGTAAACTTAAATGGATAAGGAAGAAGAAAGAAAGAAAAAAAACCTCGGGTCCTCGGCGGCTGCGAACTTTGGGATGAAATATGAACGCGATAACGGTGGTCTGATCGGCAGATTGGGAGCTCCGGCGACTTTGGAGGAAGAGACGATGATGACGTAAGAGTAAATTAGTATAAAGACGATTGAACGGTGAATCTGTTTAGGTTTTGGCGGAAAACAGGATGAATGAGTCCGCCAACAGGGAGGGGGATCATTTAAACGGTTGGTTGCTTTGTAACCCTAATGAATGGGCTTGGGGCTGGATTTGGATTTGGGTTTGGGTTTTCATGTATATGGACTAACGACCCAACCCACGTATTTGACCCAATTTCTTTAAAACGAAACTCGGATCTTTTCCTAAAAGAACTCGGATGTTTCTCCGAGTAGAACAGCCGGCGGATTTACCTTGAGCTTCAGCTGAGAGGGTGAGAAGGCCCCATTAAAAAAAAAATATCATTTTAGTGTAAATTTTTTGAGAAATCTAATAAAAGTAGTTAGGCCCCTGTGTGTATTATTATGAGGCCTCTGAAAATGGATTTTCCATGTCTTTATAGTTTATATTGCTTAAAATACGGATGAAATAGCTTGAGTTTCTGTCGGACAAGATGAAGGGGTTGTTTGATAACCTCTTATCGGGTCTAGTAAGAGCTGACTATTAACCCGGTAAGTGATTCGCTTATTTGATAACCTCTGACCCACCATCTCTGACCCATACCTAAATATTGCCCTGACCGAGTCAGCCTTAAAACAATCTCTGACCGAGTCCATCAAGGAGTTAGTTTGCAAATAGCCCCGAAGTCTCTTCATATGAATATCAGACAGTGAAGGAAAATGATACCTTAGGAAATGAAATGGAGTTCTTTTTTATTTTTTATATTAAAAAGGAGAGCCTATAAAGAGTTGGGTTCTACTTTCCCGGTTTATTTATCTTGGATTTTAAACTTTTACATGATTATTTACATAAACGACATCTTTTTTTTTTACAGCGATTTCATTAACAACACTTGCCCTGGCAAGAAGTCAAGGACGAGCAACAAAAACAACAAAATAAGGGAACTTACATTTACATTTTAAACCTATCGCAATCCTTCCAATTTAATTCCCAACATTTCCCTATATTTTTTTACCCATAAATAGCTTAAATATTTAACATCTTTAAACAACGTCGGGATAAAAGGTTTTTTCTCTTCGAAGATTGCTTCGTTTCTACTCTTCCAAAACACCCAACAAGTAGTAAGAATGATAGCATAGAACACCGACTTGGCCTTGCTATTGAAATGCGATTCTTTCACCATCTTGACCAAATCATCGATGTTGAAGACGAAGATAGGAGGAACCCGGCACCAAGCGGACACCCGATCAATAAATGGTCAGCCGATTTGTCCCCTTCGTCGCATAACGAGCATCGCACATCACCAACCTGAATGTTTCTCCGGGCTAAGGCATCTTTGGTATCAATTCTTCCTTTAATCGCTCTCTATAAAAATATCAATCTTGGCTGGCTCAAGTTTATTCCATGGCATAATGAAGCAGTCTTCATCTCGTTTATACCATTGGATCAACCTCTTAACATTACCCTTGAGAAGACACCTGAACTATCACCTTTCCACCAAATCCAATTCCCCATCAAATTCAATAAGATTCACCAAATCAATTGAGTTGTCATGGAGGGGCTCCAGAATCCTTGATATGTTATTCCACACACCTTCCAGTTCTCTTGAGAAGGGAATAAAACCCCTTTCCGCATTTTTTTATGAATACCGACAACCACCTTACGCCATAACCTTTCCGGTTCATTATGAAATCGTCAAATCCATTTCGCAATCAAACAACGATTGGAAACTTGGAACGGGACGAGCCCAGGCCCCCCCCCCCCCCCTCCAACCGACTTAGCAACATCCTCTTAACACACCCAATGAATACATTTATGACCCATCACTACCACCCCAAAGGAAACGATACTTAACTCCTTCCAACTTCTCAATAATCTTAGTCGAGGCCTTATATAAAGAGAAATAATAAGTAGGAAGACTTTCAAGGACCGCTTTGACAAGAACAAGTCTACCCCTAATAGATAACCGGGAAGCTTTCCATCTTGACTCTTGAGAGACGCTTTCCAAAGATTTTAACATCCTCCCAATGCTTGCTTTTATTCATAAATTAGCCCCAACCATTATCCCTAAATATTTAAAGGGAAGTTCTCCTTGCCCACATCTAATAAAATCGGCTTTGGCCTTGACCTCGCTTCGTCCACATGGAGCCCAACAATAGAACATTTTTTAGATTAATTTTAAGGCCCGAAGCCATGCAAAAAACCAGGAGGAGCCTAACCAAATTATCAATATTAGCATGGGACCATTGGCTTATAACAATCGCATCATCCGTAAAGAGGATATGATTTTGTTAGACTGAATTGGGTGTTCACACAACCCAGCATTCGATCCCAAATTGGAGCATCACATATTTTTGTGCTAATCCGGTGTAGCACTCATGTATGAAACATGTGACACTCGACTATTGTTTTGATAGAGAACAGGTTGTAGCCTACACTTTATGGGTCCTTCACGTCAACTCTAAAGATCCGCTCGAAGATATCTTAACTAAACCACTATCACAGGTTCCATTTCTCAGCATTCGATCCCAAATTGGAGTATCGATTGGATTATCTATCAGCTTTTCTTTGTACCTTTGCCTTATATAAGGCTTTCAATAATAATCTACAATCAAAATTTTTTCAACCAAATATTCTCTGCTCCATGATTTATTAAATCTCCCTTAAAACCAGATTCGTGGGAGCCGAACGAGTCAACCAGGACGCTCAACTCTTCGATCCAAGTTTGAATCTTTAAAGATGGACAACAATGAATAAATTGTTAAAATACAAACTGATGATAAAAATAGCTTCTGAAAAAATGCGTATTAAAACTGGTGAATGCTTAGAGTAAACAATAGCTGTTAAAATGCATTTAGCTTCTGAAAAAATACGTAGAAAAACTGGTGAATGCTTAGAGTAATCAATAGCTGTTAAAATGCATTTGTAGTACGTACTAATTGGTAAATAAAACTTATAATAATATGGTGATGAAGTGAAGATAACTTGGTAGCAATAATATAACAATGATCATCTCAGTTTGTGCTTTATTGATTTAACCTAATATAAACACGCATTTTACAAGTGTGCAGAAAAAAGGGGTTGATGTTTTAGAACATTGACTTATTGCAAGAATAGTGCTTTCTCAAGTTCCTTAACAACGAATTTCATTGTTGGACGTTGGTCTTGAGTTTCTAACACACACTTATATGCAATTTCAATAAATGTGTGCAAAGAATCCTTGTTTGTTTCTTCCTTTATTATAGGATCTATCATCTCCTCTAGTGTTCCCAATAAGAAGCGTTTTCTTGCCACATATGCAAGCCCCTTGTCGCCCCCCTTCTTGTAAATTGGGTCGAAAGCTATCCTCCCGCATAAAATTTCAAACAAAACTACTCCAAAACTATAAACATCTGATTCTCTTTTTAACTTATAAGTCATCTTATGTTCTGGATCTATGTAGGATGGTTTGCCTGCCCAATCAATATAGAGAGCTTCATCTTCTTGATCTGGAGGGAGGTATACAGAGCTACTAAAATCCATCATCTTTGCCCCCCAATTCTCGTCTAACCCAATGTTGTAGCTATCTATACAACGGTTTATTATCACCTTTTGGTCATCCATCTCATAGTGAAGGTAGTTCAATGCGTTTGCAATATCAATGCAGATTTTCAAACGTTTTTCCCAAGTCAAAACACGTATGTCATTCGCCCCTTGTAAATAAGAACCAAGGTATCCATTAGAAACATTGTCAATGATAATGATCTTCTCGGAATCCCTAACATAAAATCCAAGTAGTGTGACTATGTTGGGATGCTTAACACTGCTAAGCATTTCAATTTCTATAAAAAGCTTTTCTTCTCGGTAGATTTTACGTCCAGAAGGGTACCGTTTTATAATTACAGTATCGTGCCCCTTGGGATATTCGCCTTCATTCTTCCCTTCAAAGAGTGAATGAGTTTGTTTATCAAAATGGTCGAGTTCTACTCTGTACCAGCAAACATCATCGTAAGAATCAAACTTGTATGTGTCTGAGAAATCATGGGTGACTGATTTTATATCATCGAGAGAAACCTCCAAGTGTTGAAATGTTTTTCCCTATAAACACGTGACAAAGAGGAAAACACGGTTACAATTTATATATACTTGATAGAAAAATAGAAAGAAACTAAATTGCAGAATGTAAGTCCTGTTGCCCATGATAAATGTTTGAGTTTTTGCTTAACTTTAGATTCTTTTTTACCATCTCTAGCTATGCCTAACCTACTTTTAAGTGTAACAGAAAATAAACTAACTGGAAACAAAAGGAAAACTGTTATGGAAGAATGATGAAGGTAAACAAAATAAACTAAAAGGGATCTTACTGTATTTTCATGTCGTAGCTGAAGTTCGAGTGCTTTCTCGAGTCCACTGAGAATATAGGCCATCCCTGGGCGGTCTGCTCGGTCCTCAAATACGCAAGAACAAGCTAAGTCCATGTATACGACTAATGATTCCGTGGACACTTGATCCCGTAGATTAGGATGTATTACAGCATTCAGTGTTTTGTCTTCATAAAGATATTTAAAAAGTGGACCTAGAGACCCACAACTAGCCACCTCCTCAAAAAATTCTTTCCTCCCACATATTATTTCGAATAAAACAACACCGAATGAGTAGATGTCCGACTTGTAGGTCACACCACCTGTCTCTTGAATTGATGGCTCCATACACCCCATTTTGCCAATATGCTCACAATGGCAAACCTGCTCCTTATAGCATACCAACTGTTTGATGGAAATTTCAAAACCGGATAACTTAGCTTCCCAGTTCTCGTCTAACAAAATTGCGTCTTTAGTGATGTTACAATGTATAATGCCATAATCACGCCCCTCGTCATAATGTAGGTAACTCAAAGCACGGGCGATACCAACACATATCTTCAGTCTTTGTGTCCATATAAAGTCCGGGCTGTTTAGATACGACTCGAGACTTCCATTGGTCTCATACTTGGTTACAATGATCTTCTCATCTTTCTCGTAACAAAACCCAATAATAGACACTAGATTTGTATGCTTGAGATCAGAAAGCACCGAAATACCCTTAAAGAACGCGAGGTCTCCTTCCTCGTGCTTACCATCAAAGCTCTGTGCAGCAATCCTCATCAACATTCCGGACCGCAAGAGTTGTCCTTTATATGACTTGCTGAAATCATCGTGTCCGATGATGTTATCAAGATGAAAGTTGTTGGTGGCCTTTACTACATCTGCGAGTGAGATTCGTAGGTGAGCGAGCTCCGTAATTGTTGATGCCATGTTCTGTTTATCAAGCAGAAAGGAGTGCAAAAACAATAGGTTAGAAATGAATGAGAAGCTCGAAAGATGTGGCTAATAAGAATGTGACTTTCGATTGCTTTTAGCTAAATAACCTTTTAAAACCTTTAAACACTAATTATGTGGTAGTTTTGACTATAATGGTACACATTTTTTTAAGGACATGTTTGGCTCAGCGGGAATTATCTCTTCATATACCCATCTTCAATTCCAGATGACTTTATATTATTATTTTTATATAATTTCTATATAAAAAGTATAAATTCTATCTTAATAAATAAACATGTTTCTGTAAAGAAAAGTATAAAAATCATATACAATGTGGATATAGTGTATGTGCGTGCATATATGCATTTACCAAGGCTAGAAATAACTTTTTAAGGTGAACATAAATTGAAGTTATGTTTTTATTAATGCATTTAAAAGAATAAAGGAATATCGTTAGATTTTGTAAAAACTTACTTGAAATTCCAGTGCCTTCTTAAGTTGCGCTAAAACTTTTTTTGTTGTTGGTCGTTTTTCTCTTTCATAATGTAAACATTGGTAGGCAATCTCTTCAAATGTAGTTAATGATTTTGGCATGATCTGATCCCTTATTTGTTCGAACACCACCTCATCATGTTTTCCTTCTTCAAACTTGTTTTTAATGAAATCTGGTAGATAGTGGCCCTCTTGTTTTTTGATGGCAAATGTCGATCTCCCACACAAGATCTCAAAGAAAACAACACCAAATGAATAAATATCTGATTCTATGGTTAGGAATCCCGATTTTCTGTAAAGTGGGTCTAAGTATCCAGGTGTGCCACAAGCATGATCAATAACATAGTCTGAATCTTGAATAAATGGACTTATTAGAGAAAGCCCAAAATCACCAAGTTTTGCTTTCCAATCCTGGTTTAGTAAAATGTTAGCACTTTTGATGTCCCTATGTATCACCTTTGCTTGTCCGTTGATGTCCGCATGTGTCACCTTTGCTTGTTGTCTGACTCCTCCATGTAGAAAATCCAACGCACATGCAACATCAATGCATATATTAAGTCGTTTCACCCATGTAAGAGAAGCATCATTCAAATACCCGTCAAGACTTCCTCTCGGCGCATACTCATAAACAATGATTTTTTCATCTTTTTCGTCATAATAGCCGACAAGACCAATTATATTCTCGTGCTTATACTCCATAAGAATTTGGAGCTCAGTCAAGAATTGTTTTGCCCCTTGACCATATTTCCTATCCAATCGCTTTGCAACAATGGTTTTAAATCCATCACCATCTTGAAGGTTGCCTTTATAAACTCCTCCAAATCCTCCTCCGCCAATGCAATTGTCATTATGGAAATTTTGCGTGGCTTGCTTTATGACTTCCAGTGAAATTCTAGGATTCTCTTTGTTGTTTTTCTGAAATATAACACACCAATTAAAATAAATACACCGAGAGTAATATTTTGTTGAAATAATCGTAATGATTACAATGTTCTTGCCAATGGAGAACAAAAAATGTTATAAAATACATATATACATACAGGTGAAAAAAATACAAATTGGTGAATAAGCTGCCGCACTCGACCCTTCAGCCCTTGGTGTTCAAAAGGGTGGTTGAAATTGGTAATGGAAACTATAAAGTATAAATAAAAAAAATAAAAAAAAAACTAAGTTGGTAATAAAAAGTTTCAAAATGTTATGAAAAACTACAAACTAGTGATACAATCTATAAAGCGTCTCTAAAGCATTATATTCATTCAGGTTGTAAATTGAACATTAACCGTATTTTTTTTACACTTATTTATCATCTATTCAACGAAGTCCTAAATTTATAGTCCAAAAGGTAGGATAAAAATTGAAGTCCCTAAAATTTATTCAGAGAATTAAAAAGCCTACCTTAAATTTAAGTCCCTAAAACTTTAAATCATAGTGGATTGATGAGTAAACTTCAAACACTAAACGTTACAAAGTGGAAAGGATTATTATTAGTTTTAATCTACTAATTACTTATTGGAACAAAAATATGAATAATGTTAGAACAATGACTTACTTGAAATGATAATGCTTTCTCAAGTTCACTGAGGACAATTTTCATTGTTGGACGTTGGTCTTGAGTTTCTGTCACACACCAATGTGCAATATCAATAAAAGTCTGCAAAGAATCCCCGTTAGGTCCTTTATTTAAAACAAAATTGTTTCCACCAGCTTCTTCATTTATTACAGGATCTATCATATTCTCTAGTATTCCTGTGGAAAAGCTTCGTCTTGCCACATGGGCCAACCCTTTGTCACTGTCCTTATTGTAAACTGGATCAGAGGCTAACTTCCCACTTAGTATTTCAAACAAAACTACTCCAAAACTGTAAACATCCGATTCTCTTTTTAGCTTACGAGTCTTCTCGTATTCTGGGTCTATGTGGAACTTCGTGCCAACCTCGTCAAGATAGAGGGCTTCGTCTTCTTGATTTGGAGGCAGAAATACAGACGCCACAAAGTCTACAATCTTTGCCTCCCAATTCTCGTCCAACCCAATGTTGGTGCTGTTTATAAAACGGTTTATTATCATCTTTTGGTCTTCCATCTCAGAATGAAGGTAATTCAATGCGTGTGCAATATCAATGCAGATTTTCAAACGATTTTCCCAAGTAAAAGTATGATTTCCCTTCACATTTCCTAAATGAGAACTAAGGAATCCATTAGAAACATTCTCAATGACAAGGATCATCTCGGAATCTTCAAAACAAAATCCAAGTAGAGTGGCTATGTTGGGATGCTTAACACTTGTAAGCATTTCAATTTCTGCAAAGAAGTTTTCTTCTTTGTAGATGTGATGCCTAGACGAGTATCGTTTTATAACTACAGTGCTATGTCTCTTCGGATGTTCGCCCTCATTCTTCCATTCTATAGATGAGTGATCTTCTATATCAAAATGATCGAGTTCTGCTCTATACCAACTACAACTAAGGTGATATTCAAATATGTACGTGTCTGAAAAGTTATGGGTGGCTGATTTAATATCAGCTAGTGGAACCTTCAAGTGTTCAAAGTTGTTTCCCTACAATTATGTGACAAAAGGAAAACAAAGTTACAATTTATACTTATTAGTAATATATAAGGAATGAATAGGGATTTTGTGGTTAATATGTAAGCGATCCTCTAAGAATCGAATCTACCACCCAGTTAGCCAGTACTAGGTACAATTATATAAGGTGAATTGATTCTACTTTGTAACAAGTATAGTCATTTGGAGATGCAGTTATGTATTCCTAGTTTAATATCATTGAGATGAATTTTCAAATGTTGTAGCTTATTTTCATGCAACTTAAATATTTGACAAGGGCCAAACGAGGGTTCATTATGACGTTACCTTATTGAGCTATGAATCTTTGCACTTCTTTTGGCGTTACCTTTATTCTTTTTGTTAGTTATCATGTTGCCTTTGAAATTCATTATGACGTCTTCCTTTTCTCTGAGCTAAATTATTGCTTGATATTAAACAACTATAAGAAACATAAGAAACTTTTGGGAACATATTATGTTTTTAGATATATTTTGGAAACTTTCTAAAATCTTTTTTGTGTTTTCCTTTGAATGTAATTCATATGCATGGTGAATATATTTTGGTGTGGGGTTAGATGATATGTTCACCTGTATTGTATATATAGATTCATAGAAATACCGAGTCAACTTCTTTGGGAGGTAACATTGGCATTTTCTATATGTGACACCAATGACATGACAATATGACATCATCTTGAGAAATTCACTTCATGATGTTATCTTATGCTCACGCTAGAGGTTTTGGGTTATTTGAGAGGCATATAGATCAAGCATCCTAAGATAAGATATGACATGATGTGAAAATTTTGTTAAGCTTTAAATCCTTTGTGTTTGTTTAATAAGGTGTTCCACGGTTCAAGTTGAGTTTCAAGGATTCTAACAAAACTTAGTTCATTATTATTACTATTTTATTTATTTTTTATTTTTTTAATAGGAAGAGTATTTTAGGTATTTATTAAGTATCTAACAAAAAAATCCACCTCAGTTGGTGGAAAGGATCAAATTGTTACCATATGTATAAAACTAGACCCGTGCGTTGCAGTGGGGATAACGCAAGCACACAAAACTGTCGCATTGCTATAATGCTACGCAAAGAAAAGTAGAAAACAAAAACTAAAAAAAAAATTAACGACCAAAACGAATAAACATGTTACATGACTGTACTTAGGAAATCTTTGTGTACCTATCATACCACCCAAAAAAAACATAAACTCCATTGATAAACGAGTATACCACTTATACGACATATAGAATAAAATATTTTTCACCATGCTCCGCTTCAAGTTGACTAAATTTACAAAAATAATCACTCAACTTTATTTTAATTATTTTATCTCTTGTTTACGTTTTAATAAAAAAAATTAACCATACATTAAGTGTAGCACATAGTGCAACCAAAATCATATAATCATTTTTAATACTATTTTGAATATTAACTTCAATTTTAATACAACCAAGGTTGTATTTTATTTGTTATATGATAGTGACAAATGTTGTACTTATTGAAGTCAAAGGTCACAATGTGTCATTTGGCGCAAAGTAGAGGACTACAAGTGTAATTGATCCTATTTATAACATATAATAACAAATAATAACAAATAGAAATATGTATAAATATGATATATTTTGTTTCTTATCCAAACACAATAAATTTAACTAATGATTTGGTGTTTTAATAAGTATAAAAGCTACAGTCGTGTAACATAGCTTTTTGTCATATGGTCGACACTTTAAGCTTTTGGGTCGTTACACTTTTATTTTTATTTCATTTTCTTTACGTAAAGTTATAGCAATGTAACAATTTTGTGTGTCCACGCTCTCCCCACGGCAACGTGCGTGCACAAATCTCACACGCATGTTACTCTGTCTTGTTTTATATCGTTTTTCAATTGTTTCTTTAAGCATTTTATTGGTTTTAGTTTCACACTGTTGCATCTGGATATCTAATTTTGGTAATGTTAAATAAAATTAGGTTTCTAATCTAAACGACGTTGCATTGTCTTTTTGAATTTTCATTTTATTTATGTTGCGTTTTTAGCAATGTAGTTGTTTTGTGTACCCACGCTATCTCTGTGATAACACGCGGATAGTAAATCTAGTTATATAATATAAGAGAAATCGCGTACAAGAAGCTAAACCAAAAATTAAATTAAACTGAGAAAGATGAAAGGAAAAAAAAGGGAGGGTCTTACAATAATTTCATGCCTCAACCGAAGTTCCAATTCTTTATCAAGTTCATATGTACTTGGGTGTTGTACTTCTTCCTCCTTTAAGCAATAAAGTGAAGTAAAAATTAGTCCTAAAAACTATGATTTAATGACACAACTATATGTATGTATCTATATACACACACATATGGAGAGAGAGAGACAACTATGATTTAATGACACAACTATATGTATGTATAGAGATACATATATCACCATTGAACCAAAGCTAAATCCAATACCAAAATATGGAACGAACTTCAAAGAGAATATTAGGTGGCGTTTGATTCGTGGAATTCAATGGAATTGGAATTGCAAAGTTTTCATTTGAAAAGTTGTGCTTAGTTAGGTTATGGACGAGTTTAAATTGGAATGAATTCCTTTAATCAATGGAATTTAAGACCATGTAACTTTCCTTCAATAAAGTGAAGATTTCAAAGGAATGTTGAAATAGTAGTAAATTTCATTGACTAAAGGAATTCATTGCATTTCAAATTCCTTCATTACCCAATCAAGAACAATTTTAAAAGGAAAAATGCCATTGAATTCCACGAACCAAACGCCACCTTAGTGTCTTGCTCAGGAATTGACTATAAACAAGAACATACATGAAGGTAACCTTGATTGAAAACCCTTGAATTTTTACAAGAGATCAATATATATATATATATAAGGTGAGGTTCATTGTAGACACCCCCATAAGTGTAGACATGTAGACACCCTATTTCACATGTGAAATTACTTTATTTCACATGTGTTTTCACATGTGAAATTTTCTGAACAATGAGAAAAATGAAAAAAAAGAAAAAAGAAATTAATCATAACCATTAGATCAAGAGATCTAATGGTTATGATTAATTTCTTTTTTCTTTTTTTTATTTTTCTCATTATTAGAAACTTTCACATATGAAAAAGAGCTATTTCACATGCGAAAGTGTCTACAATGAACCTCACCCTATATATATATATATATATATATATATATGTATATATATATATATATAGGAGAGGATCATTTGAGAACCAATTTGATTTGAGAACTAAAAAGAACTAATTTGAGCCACAAGTTTATTTACATGTATCCCTCCTCCCATGAATTATAGTGGTCCCCCCTGAAATTTGTGGTTGAGATTTAGTTCTCAAAAGTTCTCAAAACAAAAAGTTCACTTTTCACTATATATATATATATATAGGGGGGAGGGATTTCCATATATATAAACTAGTGGCTTAGAATGGTTCTCAAAAGTTCTCAAACCAAATTAGTTCTCAAATGATTCTCTCCCTATATATATATATATATATATATATATATATATATATATATATAGGGTGAGGTTCATTGTAGAAACTTTCACATGTGAAATAGCGTTTTTTCACATGTGAAATGCTCTGAACAATTAGAAAAAGGAAAAAAAGGAAAAAATGAAATTATCACAACTATTAGATCAAGAGATCTAATGGTGAAAAAGGGTGTCTACATGTCTACACTTATGAGGGTGTCTACAATGAACTTTTCATGTGAAAAGTTCATTGTAGACACCCTCATAAGTGTAGACATGTAGACACCCTTTTTCACCATTAGATCTCTTGATCTAATAGTTGTGATAATTTCATTTTTTCCTTTTTTTCTTTTTTCTCATTAATTAGAAACTTTCACATGTGAAAAAGAGCTATTTCACATGCGAAAGTGTCTACAGTGAACCTCACCCTATATATATATATATAGGTGGAGGGAACGGATCGACGCGATAATCTCCTAAACGTCATATCCCTTCTCTAATCAGTTTCTAACATAAAATTCTAATTCAATCTGTAAATTTCATGTAAAGAAAAACATTTTAATAACTAACAAAAAAGGATGTAGTGAAAAAACAAAGGTCTTACAAGAATTTCAAGATTTGCTTGCTCGAGTTCATCGACAGCTTGATCCCAATCTCGCCGTTGTATTCCATCCTCCTCCGTTAAGATTATTCCCGCCTCCTGTAAGGTTATGAATAATATGAATAAAAACTCAAAATCTGACGTTTCATTGTAACTTCTATACACTCAATCTATTGATGGCGAGAATCCATCCAAGATATATGGGAATAGAATGAAGATTAGTTTTTTGTATCTTTAACATTTGGAATCCAAATGAAAAGGTGAGCAAGTACCTCCTTAGAAGTCACTACACACAATTCTTTAAAAATGTATCGATTATCCCACACTAATTTTTTAAAAATGTATCCATTAAAATAAAAATTATTAAAATAACTAACCTGACATGTCTGAAAGAGCAACGATTTCTGAAGTTCGTCGAGGACAACTTTTAATGTTGGACGTTGGTCTTGAGTTTCTGCCACACACTGAATTGCGATTACAATAAATGTGTGCAAAGAATCCTTATCGATTTCTTCCTTTATTATAGGATCTATCATGTCCTTTAGTGTTCCCATGCTAAAGCTTCGTCTTGCGAGCGGAGCCAGCCCTTGAGAACTCTCCTTAAGGTTACTTACGCCATAAGCTGATAACTCTTTATGAGTGGCCTTAGTGTAAATTTCATCAAAGGCTAACCTCCCACATAGCATTTCAAGCAAAACTACTCCAAAACTATAAAGATCTGATTCTCTTTTTGCTCCTTTTTCTGAACCACTAGTCTTCAGTAACTCTGGATCTACGTAGGACCATATGCCCCTCCCTATTAGCTTAGAAGCTTCGCCTTCGTCTTCTTGATTTGGAGGCAGGAATACGGAGAACCAAAAGTCAACAATCTTTGCCCTCAAATTCTCATCCAACCCAATGCTGTAGCTATTTATATTATTGTGTATTATCATCTTCTGGTCTTCCATCTCATAGTGAAGGTAGTTCAATGCGTGTGCAACGTCAATGCAGATTCTCAAACGTGTATTCCAAGTCAAAGTATATAGTGTGTCCTTTTGTAAATAAGAACCAAGGTATCCATGAGAAACATTCTCAGTGATAAGGATCATTTCAAAACCTTCAACACAAAATCCAAGTAAAGTGACTATGTTGGGATGCTTAACACTGGTAAGCTTTTCAATTTCATTAAAAAATGATTCTTCATTGTATAAGTTATAGAATTCTTCATTGTAGAAAAAGTGATATCGTGAAGGGTACCGTTTTATAACTACAGTGTTGTGTCCCTTAAGATGTCCTCCTTTATTCTTCTCTTCTGCATTTGCTATATCAAAATGGTCAAGTTCTACTCTGTACCAACGACAGACGTCATCAAATGTAAATTTGTATGTGTCTGAAAAATTATGGGTGGCTGATTTTATAACATCGAGTGGAACCTTCAAGTGCTCGAAGTTGTTTACCTGACAAAGAAGAAAACAAAGTTACAATTTATACCTGGTAAAATGACAAGTAAACCGAATAGAGGACGTCTAAATCCCCTTAAAGACATCACTTTTGGCTCTTTGCAAATGGGACAACCCAATTCTTTGTCCCAAGCCCATAAACTTTATACATTAGATATATATTGGCTAATGGCTAGATGTGCGAATTGTCCTTGTGTGTATGACTACATTTTAACTTCCTTTTTCTAATCTATCAAAATGATGGAATTGTAACAAATAGTAAACAAAAAGGGAAAAAAATGAAAAGAAGTAGCCTTACAAGATTTTTGTAACGAAGTTGAAGTTTCAATGCTTTCTCAAGTTCTTTAACAATGTGGTCTGTATCTGGGCGGTGTGCTACCTCCTCCTCTAAGCAAGAATATGCTAGTGTTGAGTACTTCACAAGTGAACCAGGTGACATTCGATTCCGTAGATTAGGATGGATTATATCTTGCAGCGTTTTATTTTCATAATGATATTTGACCAATGGAGCTAAAAGCCTGTTAGCCGCCTCCTCATTCTTAACATACGCGCTTCTCCCACACAACATTTCAAACAAAACCACACCAAATGAGTAGATATCCGACTTACGAGTCACACCTCTAGCCTTTTCAACTAACGGGTCCATATACCCCACGGTCCCAATAGGTGGTTCCGTAAGAATGACCTTGTCTATTCGGTTATCTGGTTGTCTGATGGAAATTTCAAAACCTGATAACTTCGCTTCCGAGTTCTCGTCTAATAAGACCGTGGTGCTATTGACATTCCGATGTATAACACCATAACCGCGTCCTTTGTCGTGATAAAGGTAGCTCAATGCTCGAGCCACACCAACACTTATCCTCAGTCTTTGGGTCCATGTGAGGTCCGGGGTCTCTAGATCACCCTGGAGACTTCCGTTGGCCATACTCGGGGTTATGATGACCTTCTCGCCTTTCTCGTCACAAAATCCAATAATAGAGACTACATTTTCATGCTTGAGATCAGAAAGCATCGAAACTTCCGTCCAGAACTCGACATCTCCTACCCTGGTCTTACGATCTAATCGCTTTGCAGCGATTTTGATCAAATTTCCGGACCGCAAAAGTCGGCCTCTGTATGCTGGCCCAAATCCACCGTGTCCGATGACGTTTTCATCGGCGAAGTTGTTGGTGGCCTGGAGTACGTCTTCAAGTGGGATTTGTAAGTGAGCAAACTTAGTAGTGAATGATGTTGATTCCATTTTCCTATTTATCAAGTAAAAAAAAGGGGGAAATGAATGAGTTTCAGATAAAAGAAAAGGTAGAAGATCTGCATATCAAAATTTTTGAAGTATTCTATATAAATTAAACATTATTGAAACTAATATTCTCTTGTTTATAAGGCAAAACCGTCTCAACAACCAACAAACAGGCCGCTTATGCTTAAAATTGGTTGAATCGGCTAACCTGGTAACGGATTGAACCGGCGGCGGCGGTGACCGTTGACGAGAAGTTGACTGTAGCAGCGAGCGGTGGCGATTGTATGAAATGGACGGAGATCAAATTAATCGCGGCGGCGTGAGGGGGAGGCTCGAGGAGATTGGATGATTAAAATATGGTACATTATTTTGGGGAGATCGAGTAAGGCTATGTGTAGTGGTTAAGGCCCCATAAAGCCCCAAATGGGGCATTAAGTGACACGTGGACGATGACTAGGCAAGGGGCTTTATGGGGCTTTATGGTGTAATGGATAAAGCCCCCATAAAGCCCCACCATCATTACTTAATTATTATTTTTTTAACTTTTTTTTTTAAATCTACTTTCATTAAAAATAAATATTACAACTTTAAAAAAAAACACTACTTAATTAAAATAAAAATTACAACTACTTAAAAAAAAATACAACTTAATTAAAATAAAACATACAACTACTTAAAAAAAAACTACTCGGTGATCTTGTATTTTGCCTTGATTCGGTCCCTCTTTTTGTTATAGAGGGCGAGGTAAACCGGATCACCGTTTTGAGGTGGTGGTTGGGTGACGGGGTTCCTTTGCGCGAATTGAGGGGAAGGCATGTTCATCATCATTTGCCATAGGTTTTGATCGGTTTCGTTCTCGCCGGTATTATTAGGTCGAGGGTTAGGTTGGTTGTTGGGTTGGTTAGGAAACATTTTATAAAAAAAATGTAGAGGAATAGAATAATAGAAGTAGAGAGGAGTTGGAGTGGTGTGTGAAATGTTTAAAAAAGTGGAGTATTTATAGGTAAAAGGGGGTTTAAATTAAAATTTTTTTTTTAAAAAAAAGCCTCCAACGGTCAAAAATTGAGCCGTTGAACGGCTCTTTTTTTTTTATTAACCCTCTTCTCGGCGTTAAAGGGCTAACGCCCCTCGCCCACACCTCCTCTATAACGCCCCTATAACGCCCCACCGTAGTGGGGGTGGGCGTTATAGGGGGCGTTATAGAGCCCCAAAACGCCCCATAAAGTCCCACTACGGGCAGCCTAATGGATGTTGGAATTTGCAGGGAAAGGGACAATAGTAACAGTAGGTGCTCTGGATTTTAGCAGGAAATCGTTGGGAAAGGGAAAAAATGTATTTTTCCAAATTTAGTTTTTAAGAGTTTTTAATAAGATGTCTCTTATTTTTATTTTTAAGAAAAAATTAATTTTAAAAAATATAATTATTGTCTATCGGTCGATAATAATTCATACTAATATTTATTTTCCTTATATTTTATCAAGTGGGTGATTTGTTTTTCTGTTGTTTTACCCAAGATTGGATGAAATAAAAATTGTTAAAATGAAACTCCGTTAAAAAGTTTCACTTTTGATGATTGGGCATCACAATGGCGTCGTATGTGGCATTTTTTTATGTCTATGAATAGAAGTGCAAATCAGGAATCGATTCCGGGTCAGGAATCGGTTTGGAATTGAAATCCGAATCGATTCCACACAAATCGGTTTATGAACTGATAGGAATCGAATCGATCGTGACTACTTTGGGGTTCCCGAGTACAAATCAATTCCTAAATCGATTTCGGCCGAATCGGTTTTATACGAATCGATTCCGAATCGATTTATACGCATTCATTTTAGGGACATTGTTATAGTCGTTGATAGCGGCTATAAAGCCTTAACTAGCCGTTAGGGGTCGTTTTTTCACCATTTTGCCCCTAGACTTTTGTATAAATAGCTCCATGGTGTGTTACAAACATTATTCCACTTCTCTAACTCTCTAAAAACACTCAAACACAAAAATTTATCACAACAAAAGGAAGGTTCTAGTGCTCATAGTAATGCCAACTTTGATGGTAGTGGCAACGATTACTCCGATGTGAAGATCCTACCATAAGTGGAGCCAACGTTGTTCGATGTACATTTCGACTTGTTTAAATTATAGAACGATCTCACAAAGGTTCGGTGTAGGTATTGTGGAACGTTTTTCAGGGGAGATGCCAACGCGGTTCTACGAAACCATCTCGACTTATATTGCAAAGCGAAGAATAAATAACCAGAGTTCGGATCAAACTCAAATTGGACCTGATGGAGGCATATGGAATTGCGATGCGGAGATGGTTCGGAAACAAATGGCTAACTTTGTGATTTGATGTGTCGGATTTGAACAAGAAAAACGGTCAAGTTAAAAAGGGATATTACTGAGTGACCAAATCACACACTAGGGCAAGCGTACCCGTCGTATGTAATATAGTATCGGTAAATACCTGGTATCAATCCACGGACGCGTAATCAGACTCCAGAAAAAACAAGTAACTAGAATAACTAAGGAATCAAAGCAACGGGATCTAAGATGAAATTCAGATGAGCAAAGGGGTACTACCTGGCAAGGAATCCTTTAGGTCTAAAAATGACTTCTAAACTGACTAATCCATGCGACACTCCCCTCAAAAGACAATTACCGGGGTAACTAAGACTATAGACACATCCTCACTATCCAGGCAATCCTGAAATGAAGTCCGGGTAGCTAACTTGATTGTTGAAGCTAAAGAGTCAAACCGCTTCGGTCAAAGCAAATCAGACTCACACGAAACACAAGCCACTCCAGAGGTCTCTCAATGTGGATCCTATAACATGGTAGAAATCTAAATTGGAGTCAATGGAACCTAGGCAATGCTCAACACGTACAAGAGGGTCAAAACCTTAAGTTCTCAAGTATTCTAACCTACCGACAATGTCAAACAACCACCTAGTGTGCTAAACAAATTGGTCAATTCAATTCAACACAAATACCATGTAAGATCAGCCTCAAATCATAATTGCAAGATCATGTAGAAGGTCTCCTATCATGCATTTGAACAAAGACTAATAGAAGTCAAAGCAAACAATGATCAAATCACTAATTAGGTTGAAGTTCTTCAATCCTAAGCAACCTAATCACATCAAACAATCACAACAGAGGATAAACATGCTAATATGATCATTCCATCAACCTAAAAGTCAAATAAAACCCAAATTCAATCCATTACCAAGTAGTACTAAGAAATCTAGCCTAGCATCATGAATATATACAGAAAACAAGTGAAATCTGAGATAAACATGGTGAGAGAACAAGATCTAGACAGAAATCAAGGAAGAATCATAAATCTCAAACCGAAATCTTCATTTTTCCAAGCTCCTTCTTCCAAAATCCTTGCTCCTTAGGCCTTGATCTCTTCAAATTCGTGCTCAGAACCCTCAAAATATGTAATCTGATCGAATTGGGAGAGTTCCTTCGGAGAAAAACGGCTTCCCCCTTTTTATAAGGGTTTATTGTTGGGTTATATAACTTTTATCAAAACACGAGTACGCAGCGGAAAGAATCCTATGAATTAATCTAACTAACCGGTATTAGAACGTGTACCTTTTTAGCTCGGCAAGACTTGATCACTTGGAGGATTTGAAGTAAATCCCTCTACGATCGCACACACGACACACCAATGCTATGTGCTAGCAACGATCACGAACACCTCTTGATGTAGGCTTGGTCGAACCACACAAGAACCGAAACCTCCCTTGGGTTTTTCTTGTTGCCGAATTCGAGAGGAAGGAGAGAGAGATTTAGGGTTTTTCTTTATCTCATAAAGCAGCCACTAATCCTTAAACCCAGAGGGTCTATTTATAGGATTAGAATACTTGATAAACAAGCAAAAGGATAGGCATAGGAGCCCTAGGTCGAAATCCACTAGAGGCCCTATCCAAAGCCTTCTCTCAATTGTAATCCAATTACAACTCTCTCTCTTAATTACAACTAACACCCCTGTTAACAATTAACTGTCAGTTTTTAACGAAACCTCGTTAAATATTCGTGATAAATATTAATTAACCATTAATTAATATCAATACATTTGGTGTCGAGACGTGTGACCCCGTAGGCTTAAATACTTTCCAGACATACGTTTACTATTACATGATCATATCCCTACAGCTCCCACTTGAGCTTGCAATAGTAAAGGTAATAACATTGGTTAGCGTCTAGCAACACGCCAATGCTCCCAGAAATATTTAAGTACAGTTTCTCAAAGTGTATTTAAATGGTACAGTCATTTACTATCCCTTTGTTACCGATACCGTGTTAAATATGGATACGGATCAAAGTCATCCCATACTTTAACGATTCTGTTTCTCATTCTCACAACTAACTTAAGATTACCAAATTGCAAATCGAGACATCTCTAGATTTCATTTGGGCACGGCCATGCAAACATCTTAATTAGTCCAATGAGGGGCCCAGTGGTATCTACTTCAGCACAAAACTGAAGGAACAAATCCTCTTGACTACACGTGTCAAGTCACATACTTCACTACACTTACTGAAAATAGCCCTTTTGTACTACCTTATTCAGGATAGTTAGACCTATATCAAGTAGGTGCAATCCGTACATGCATGACCTGCTTGTATCTCAAGTCTAAGGATAAGTAAAGCAACCATTTACGAATTTCACTTAATGACGCCGATCCATAAAGTGACAATTCGTTAGTGGGTATGTCCAGTATGCATCCAATGAATACCATGTGAGTTTGGTGGGACCATCCTAACCAATCACTCAGATTTTGTCTTAGTTTAACTATACTCCCATATAGTTAATCGACAATGGACAATTTAGAATACTTGACAAGTACTCAAGGATTAAACATGCAAATATAGGACACAACTTAACCATTAAATGAAATCAAACATATCAAATACTTTATTTCATTATATAAACAGAAATTGCTTAATGTCCTTTATCCAAATACCGAACATCAGACATACATGATTTAACCAGCCAATTTAAGTCCCATGCCCTCGGCATGCCTTTCAAGTTTCGGTCTCGATAGAGCTTTCGTGAAAGGATCAGCTAAGTTAATATCTGTGTGAACTTTGAGTAATTTGATTTCACCTAGTTCGATCTGCTCACGAACATAGTGATATCTCCTGGCATAGTGTCTGGCGCCCTTCTGAACTCCAGGTTCTTTGGCGATGACTAATGCACCCGAGTTATCGCAGTACATGTCAATAGGCAAGTTACTTGTGGGGATCACATCAAGCCCACAAATATACTTCCTTATCCAGACAGCCTCCATTGCAGCTTCCGAAGCAGCAATGTACTCAGACTCTGTTGCAGACATAGCAACTGTGGTTTGTTTCTTGCTTTTCCAATCCACAGCGCCTCCATTCATAACGAAGACGTACCCAGACTGAGACTTCGTGTCATCTCTATCAGTCTGAAATCCAGCATCACAGTATCCGGTCACTTTGAGCTCTTGATCTGGATTTCCCCCATATACCAAAAACAAATCTCTAGTAGCCCGTAGGTACTTGAGAATGGTCTTAACAGCAGTCCAGTGACTTTCACCTGGATTCTGTTGATAACGGCTAACGATATTCTGCGCGAACGCTATATCGGGTCTAGTGCATCTCACCGCATACATTATAGATCCTACAGCCGAAGCATAAGGGACTCTCTGCATACGCTTCACCTCATCAGGTGTAGAAGCACCTTGTTTGACCGACAGACCAAGTCCTTCCTGCATAGGTACATTACCACGCTTGGAATTCTCCATCTTGAATCGCTTCAAGATCTTATCAATATAAGCACTTTGACTTAGTCCAATCAACCGCTTAGTTCTATCTCTATAGATCTTGATTCCAAGAATGAATGCTGCTTCTCCCAAGTCTTTCATAGCAAAACACTTTCCAAGATGGGATTTTACATCTTGCAACATTGGAATGTGTTTTCCTATTATCAATATGTCATCTACATATAAGACAAGGAAAGTAACATTACTCCCACTAGCTTTGCGATATACACATGGCTCATCGGGATTCTGAATGAAACCAAACTTTTTGATTTCTTCATCAAACCGTTTATTCCAACTCCTCGATGCTTGCTTTAGTCCATAAATAGACCTTTGAAGCTTGCATACTTGGTTGGGATGTTTTGGATCAATGAACCCTTCAGGTTGATCCATATAGACTTCTTCATCCAAGTAACCATTTAAGAAGGCAGTCTTAACATCCATTTGCCATATCTCAAAGTCATAGTACGCTGCTATGGCTAAGAGAATCCTAATAGCTCTAATGTCTGCTACTGGTGAAAAGGTCTCATCATAGTCAACGCCAAAACGTTGAGTATAACCTTTCGCCACGAGACGAGCTTTATAGGTGTGTACATTTCCATCCATGTCGGTCTTCTTCTTGAAGAGCCATTTACTCCCAACGGTTCTAGCGTTAGGAGGAAGATCAACCAGGGTCCAAACGTGGTTATCTTGCATGGATTTCATTTCCACATTCGCAGCTTCAAGCCATTTGTCAGATTCCGGATCTGATAATGCAGCTTTGAAGTTCGGAGGCTCATCGAGATCTCCTGATACGTTATCCTCGGATTCGACTAGACCAATCCATCTATCCGGATTACGTACGACCCTTTCGGATCTACGAAGTGGAATCGCAACATCATCGACTTGAGGTTCATCACTTTGAACACTTTCCCCCCCAAGTTGATGATTGCTAGTTGTTTCAGAAGGTGACACATCTTCTAGTAGTTCTACAATTCTCCCACTGTTCTCTTGAGCTATAAAATTCTTTTCAAAGAATTCAGCATAACGAGCAACACGAACAGTGTTTTCTGAAGAATTATAGAAGTAGTAACCCATTGTTTCCTTTGGGTATCCCACGAAGATGCACTTAGTAGTCCTGGGTTGTAATTTGTCAGGCGTATCACGCTTCACAAGTGCCTCACATCCCCAGACTCTTAAGTAAGACAACACAGGGACTTCTCCATGCCATAATTGATATGGTGTCTTTTCAACCTTCTTGGTTGGAACCATATTTAGAACGCGTACAGCGGTTTCTAGAGCAAAATCCCAAAATGATAATGGGAGAGTTGTAAGGTTCATCATCGACCTCACCATCTCTCGTAAGGTTCGATTCCTCCTCTCAGACACTCCATTATGCTGAGGAGTATAAGGAGGAGTAAGCTGTTGGACAATTCCACACGCTTTAAGATAATCCTTAAACTCTTGGCTTAGGTATTCTCCACCACGATCCGATCTAATGATCTTGATGGTCTTACCGAGTTGATTTTCAACTTCGTTTTTAAACTCTTTGAATGTTTCAAATACCTCATGTTTATGTTTAAGCAAGTAAACATAACCATAACGGCTGAAATCATCCGTGAAAGTTACGAAGTAGCTAGCACCTTTTCTTGACACATGTCTAAATGGGCCACATACATCAGTATGGATGAGTCCAAGTAGCTCTTTTGCCCTTTGCGGCTTGTTCGGAAAGGGTTTTCTTGTCATCTTTCCTGAGATACAGGAAACGCATTGATCAAATGATTCATCATTTGATTGTAAGATCCCTTCACGTTGAAGTCTTTCAATGCGATTTTTGCCAACATGGGCAAGACGACAGTGCCAAAGATAGGTAGAGTCCAAAACAGTTTTGGCTCGTTTGCTAATAGTGAACATTGAATTATTTGAAACACAACCACGCATGTCAATTTCATAAATGCCATCACAAGGAACAGCATCAAAATAATGAACATTATTTTTAGAAACTGAAATACTGATATCATTAAAAACATTAATGTATCCTTGGTTTTTCAACAGAGAAACTGAAATAACACCTCTAGTGATAGAAGGTGCATAATGACAATTGTCTAATACAATACATAACCCAGAAGGCAGAATTAAATGAAATTCTCCTATAGCTTCCACAGCTGCTGGCAAACCATTTCCAACGAACAGCTGCAAAGCCCCAGGCTTCAGTTTCCTCCTCTTTCTAAGACCCTGTAACGAATTACAGATGTGAGTTCCACAGCCGGTGTCATACACCCATGAATCACTCTTAGAAAAGGAAAATAATTCAATTGTGA
This sequence comes from Deinandra increscens subsp. villosa, assembly GCA_039602395.1. NCBI lineage: Eukaryota > Viridiplantae > Streptophyta > Magnoliopsida > Asterales > Asteraceae > Deinandra > Deinandra increscens. Next base: position 58,329,652 of record JBCNJP010000024.1, on the reverse strand, counting down.
AGATACCTGAAGTACTAGTCCCACTAGTATTCTTTCTCTTCTTCATCAACTCAGCTAGGTAGGTAGGACAGTTCCTCTTCCAGTGTCCGACTTCACCACAATGGTGACAGATCTGGTCCTTAGCCTGATGCTCTTTAGGGGCCGGAGGGGTTTGCTTGGCTTTAGGGATATGGGCAACAGCATTGCCTTTACCCTTGCCATCAATCTTGCCCTTCCCCTTTTGCGGTCGTTTAGCCTTTTGGATCTTACCCCCCTTGATCATAAGAACTTGGGGTGTTTCAGTGGCCTTTTTAGGAATCGTTTTTTCATACTCGACAAGCATAGCATGAAGCTCAGGTATAGTCTTAGTCATACTATGCATGTTGTAGTTGCGCACAAAACCCTCAAAATCCTTCGTAAGCGATTTGAGGATCATGCCAACTGCAACAGCACGATTATACCCATAATTGAGCGATTCCAATTTGTCAAAGTAGCTCTTCATCTTGAGCACATGACTACTGACCGATTTACCAGTTTCAAGCTTCAAGTCGTGGAGTTCCACAACTAGGTCGAACAATTCGACACCAGCTTGTTTTTCATACATCTTTTTCAGCTCTTTGATCATATCACAAAGTGTATGAAATTCGTATTGCTTCTGAAGATCAGGAGTCATACTCGAGATCATCATACAAGCAACCTCATCGTATCTGCTGTACTCTGCGTTGTAGAACGCTTTCTCTTGCTCAGAAGCATCAGCAGCTGGCTCGGTCGGCCAATGATGTTCAAGGACATCGGTCCTCCGTTCAACTCTAAGGACAATCCTCAGTTGACGGTACCAGTCATTGAAGTTAGATCCGTTCAGCTTTTCTCTTTCAAACATTTGACGAAAAGCATGACCAACATTGTTTTGAGGAGGGTTTGTTGCCATCTACAAAACAGATTAAGTTCAAAAATCAGTATTTTCGATAATCTTTTCCTTAATAAATTTAATTACCCATTGTTTAAACATTTTAAACAATTAAGCTTATTAAGGCTAGGATCCAATTGACATGCCATCATTTCATCAGTTGATCTGCTAGAAATGATGCATTCAAATGGTAAATGACGATCACTAATTGTATTCCAAATACAATTCCTAGGTTTTATGGGACCTACAACTTGCACCAAGTGATTTGTAGTCATGTTTCATCCCATCTTTTGCCACGGGCTAAGGGTCTCACCGCCTAGCTCGCTTTAAGTCGTCCAGCCAAGAACGCACAAATTGTCCACCATTGTGTACCAATGAGTGGGAATTTGCCATGCAAATGCCATTTTACCATTGTGTACCAATGAGTAAGATGACACTCACAAGTGTCCTTTACAAGGTGGATGGCAAAGACTTAAGTTTAAATGGGTCAAAGCAATTTTGATGTGTTATCAAAAAAGTTATGTGTGAAGGCTCATGCACACCTTTACCACATAATGTGTTTATAAAATTCTTAGTTTGTCTTCCAAATCAAAAGAGCTCGGTAGCTCCATTTGCAACACACAAAGAAGCGTAGGGGTGAGGTTTGCAACTTTTGCAATTAAAAACCTACCCACTTTAGGGAAGCAGAGCGACCCGACTTATACCTCTCTTAGAGTGTGTTCAAATGGGTGAGCCGGTGTTTCTTTTGACTTTTAGGACACAAATTTTATTTTATAAACAAAATCATATTTCAATAGTTCTTTTAGCAAATTTCGATTTTCATAAAACAAATTTGCAATAAACCTTTTATTATGTCACAATTATCAGATAATCACATAATCTTAGGGTTTCTAATTATCACATATAATTTTAATTAAATCCTCTTTGATTTAAGTAATAACCATGAACGATTTGCATGAAACATCATGGTTTTTACTTCTTTTTAACATTTTAAAGTTTAAAGGTACAACATGTTGTTCATAACAATTATCTAATAATTAATAAAAACTTGGATTTAAAATTTTTAGATCACAAAAATCAAATTTTAGAACTAAAAATTAGGGTTTCCGATTCGGCAAGAGGTTTTCGATCCATATTAGAGTTTACGATCGGAAAGCAGGGGTTTCCGATCGAAACAGGGTTTTCGAGTGGGTCGGAAAAGCCTTTCCGATCGGAACCTTTCCGATCGGACACTTTTCGATCGGGTCGAAAAGCCTTTCCGATCGGGCACTTTTCGAATGGGTACTTTTCGATCAGTTCGTAAACCCTTTACGATTTGGATCGAGAAGTAGGGTTTCCGGTCGGAAAACAAGGGTCTCCGCACCGGAATAGGTTTTCCGATCGGAAAACAAGGGTTTCCGATCGGGTCGAGAAGTGGTTTTTCGATCAGGGACTTTTCGATCGGGTCGAAAAGTCCTATTCTGTCGAATTTTTTCGTTTTTTTCCAATTGCGAAACCTTTTCCAATTGTAAAACACGATTTTTAAATGAATCGAAAAGCTAGAATCTTGTTTTGGTTACCCCCCTTCCAAGTTTTATTCCCGGTAATTAATTAAAATCATAGGTGGCTCGTGATACCACTGTTGGGTTATATAACTTTTATCAAAACACGAGTACGCAGCGGAAAGAATCCTATGAATTAATCTAACTAACCGGTATTAGAACGTGTACCTTTTTAGCTCGGCAAGACTTGATCACTTGGAGGATTTGAAGTAAATCCCTCTACGATCGCACACACGACACACCAATGCTATGTGCTAGCAACGATCACGAACACCTCTTGATGTAGGCTTGGTCGAACCACACAAGAACCGAAACCTCCCTTGGGTTTTTCTTGTTGCCGAATTCGAGAGGAAGGAGAGAGAGATTTAGGGTTTTTCTTTATCTCATAAAGCAGCCACTAATCCTTAAACCCAGAGGGTCTATTTATAGGATTAGAATACTTGATAAACAAGCAAAAGGATAGGCATAGGAGCCCTAGGTCGAAATCCACTAGAGGCCCTATCCAAAGCCTTCTCTCAATTGTAATCCAATTACAACTCTCTCTCTTAATTACAACTAACACCCCTGTTAACAATTAACTGTCAGTTTTTAACGAAACCTCGTTAAATATTCGTGATAAATATTAATTAACCATTAATTAATATCAATACATTTGGTGTCGAGACGTGTGACCCCGTAGGCTTAAATACTTTCCAGACATACGTTTACTATTACATGATCATATCCCTACATTTATGAGGGTTTTTAGTATCTGGTCGACGATGAGGACCGCGAGCTTGTTTTGCAAAGAATCCATGCGGTCCTCATGCCTCATCTGACCGGTCCATGAGGACCGCGAGCCGTATCTCTGAAGAGGACCTATGCGGTTCTCGCACCGCCTTTGACAGCACCGTAAGGACCGCGAGCCATATGCAATAGAAATACCATGCGGTCCTCATCAATGTAAAAACAACAAAAATACTTGAAAAACTTCTATCTTCCAAATCCGCTCACCACCAAGCCTTCTCTTCCATGTTTCCAACCAAAATCAACAAACGACCCAATCAAAACCTATTTTTCATAAATTTCACAATTAAGCACCAAAATCCAATAAAACTTAACCAAAACTTGGATAAAAATGCGGGAATTCGATAATATAAATATATCCAAAATGCAACGCATCATGATTCAATAGGGCTTACCATTTGATCACTTCGACAACCCACGCTTGATTCAACAAACGCTTTAACCACGTTATCATCACGTAAGTCGTACAACTCTTAGGAACGATTGTGTAAAAAGATGGAAGCAAGCAAAAAATCAATTAGTTTTGGGTTTTGAAAATTTCAATACTGGAATTAACTTAACTACCGATGTTTGGTGTGCTCTGCATGGTTTACCCGATTCGTACCTTTGCGTTACCGCACATTGGGTGAATCCTGATATGTGGCAAATGATGAAACGAACCATAGCTTTTGAAAAGTTTGACTATCCACACGACGGTGAAAACTCGTTTTATATTTTGGATAGTATTATTTAATACTTTAAACTTCAAGGAAAAATATTTTCAATCTCTTTTGATAATGCTTCGAACAACACAAGTGCGGTTCAAAAACTAAACCTAAAATACCAACCGATTTGTAACGGTGTCTTTTTCCATACCCGTTGTGTCGCACGTATAATTAACTTGGTTGTACAAGACATGTTAAACGTTGAAGGTATTAGAACTATAAAAGTTGGTTTTAGACAAATGCTAAAAGATGTTTTTCATAGTGGAAGAAACGATATACCGAATATTGTCGTTTTTGTCGCAATACGGGGTCTCTCTATTTTGGTCCGAATTGGGATGTTCCAACTAGGTGGAACTCCACATGGAAACTGTTGGACTGTGCGGTTAGGCAACAACCTTCTTTAGAACCTGATGTGTTCGGAACGACTACTAAAAGCTACTAATAAAACCTAGATCTAATCCTAGATCTAGACACACTTAATTTTACCGAAACTCCTAAAACTAGACCGAACTTACATACAAGTGTACCTATCAGTGGCAGTATAGCTACAAAAAGACCGGATATCGAAGCCTAAGGACACTATGAGACAAGACTCAACCTAGGACTTAATGAATGAGAAATTGAGTAATTTGGTTCTATGAACAGAGAATTAACTAAAATTAACTAACTTAACTACTTTAGAAACTAACAACCGAAAGCAGGGGAATGTAGGAGGAAATCAAGATTAGATAAAGGTACCACCTAGACCTAGAATCCTAATCAACACTAGCAACTTTACTCGGCTATGACAACTCTGATGGCGGTTAGGTCGCTCCCGGATTATTCCTAACTAACAATTCTACGCTCGAACAAGGGTTCACCTTTTTACTCTTTCCCACTTCAACTAATCCTAACCACCTTCGAAACAATCTAGGACACCTTAGAATAGCAGGAGCTACCACTAGCTATCACAGTTGACACATAATAGCAAGTTAACTAACCAACCTAAGGAATTTCCTTTTGGGACAATTTGATCCTAAGCAGTTAACCAACCCGACTACCCGATATTCCTATCACCTCTCGGAATGTCTAGAAATAGCAGCACATGAAAATCAAGGAAATGATCAACAATCTATACTATGACTAACTAATATAGCTAACCATATCAAATAGCAAACAGAAAGTCACACTAGCCGATTACCCAACCCAAACCGAAAAACATTCGTAGATTGGACAAGTCTAGAATATTAATCGCAACCCTAATACAACATACACTTATGCATTCAGTTATGATAACTAGTGGAATTTAAAGAATCATCATAAACATCAAACAAGTTGCATAAAACCGAATAAAGTCTAAAGTATCAATTATTCATCAATTATGGTCTAGGTAGAACTAATTGCCTAGCCTAGCCTCATGTTCATGTCAAGTAAACAGATAAAAATCCAAACTTTAACAACAAACATGGTTCCCAGTTAACAATTGACAAGAATAACGAATAAGATAAAAGAAACTGCCACGCAATCGGAATTGAATAATAAAAATAATCGTTGATGATAAAAGCCTGGTTGTGGATGCGGTTGTGTAGGAGAAGGAGGTGTAGAAGATTGACTAGGTGTTCGCACCTTCGGTCTAAACTTCCGGGTGGGGGAGGGTAATTTTTTCTTTGATTGAGGGCATGTTGGCTACTAGTCGTTGCATTCCAACAGTCGAAATTTTGGACCCATTTCCTCAGTTTGCTTCAACTACCCTTAACCGAAAACCATTGATTTTGAAATTGATAGCAAGGAAGACGTGGAAGGGGGTGGAAACCGATGGAACCAATGAAGTCGTCGGAGCTGAGGGTGGCCAAACCGAGACCATACCGCCGCCCCTAAAGAAAAAGGAGAAACGTGTGGTTGTCTTTAACACCGTTCCTCTCTCCCAGGTAAGGAAAATTACCAAAATGCTCTAAAAGTTGCTTTAGATTACGAAAATGCGATGGAATGCTATTTAGGGGTTGTTTCGGATTGCTTCTCAAAACTGCTTATTGACATATTAGCTTTTTGAAAAGCCAATAAACACTTTTGAATGTTTAGTAACCTATAAAGCTAAGAGCATTAATAGTATCTTCCCCAAAAATCTGTGAGTATAATCCCAAATATTTCGGTGTGGTTGTGAGTGGTGGAGAGAGAGAAAATTATGAGTAAACTTCGTTTTTAGTTCCCAACGTTTGCACATTTTAACAATTTTAGTCTCAACTTTATGAAAATCCCAATTTAGTGCCTCGCATTTTTTTTTTCAATTTTGGTCTCAACGTTAACAGTTGTTTAAAGAGTCGTTAGACTGCCATCATGTGGTCCCCACATGAGGTGTATTTTTTTCATTTTCGCTTGTTTTAACTCATACTTTAAAACAAGCGGAAATAATAAAAACACCCCTCACGTGGGAACCATGTGAGGGCAGTTTAACGACTCTTTAAACGGTTGTTAACATTGTAACCAAAATTAAAAAGAAAATGAAATGTGAGACACTAAATTGGGATTTTCGAAAAGTTGGGACTAAAATTGTTAAAATGTGCAAACGTTAGGGACTAAAAACGTTGGGATTTTCACATGTTTATTAAAAACTATATATATAATTTGGGTGCACATCTAAAAAACATGTCATTTACACGTTTGATCAAACATACTATTCATGTAACTTATGGCACGAAAAGTAGTAAAATTGGTCAATTGTATAGAAAAAAAATTCATTATAGACAAAAACAAAGGAGATGGAATGACATAAAATAATATATTTGACAAAAATAGCACACAAAAACACATAAGAGAAAAAGAAAAACTCATAAATTTAAAATATTTAAAGAAAATAAAAATCTTACTCCAAATAACATTAACATTAAACTTAAGTTCTATGTCATCAATATTTTATAAGATAATTATTTTATATTATCTCCATGTCATATGTAAGTTCAAACAATGAACAAATTACAATAACAAATATGAAATCCAATTTCGTAATTTGTTAGTAATGAAATTCTCTAACAGAGAAATGAGTTGCATTTTTACTTTATTAGAGTTAAACAAATTATATTTCATATTTAAAATTCAAGTGATTACAAGTGATGAATAATTATAGTTATGAATTTAATTTTAATATAAGATATAATTAAAATCTCATTATTAGTTAATGAGTTATGATAAGTTATTAAAATAAGAAAATTTATATTTTAGTATTTAATTATTTAAAATTCTTAGCATTTAATAAGTGAGATAATTGACAATTAATATGAGTGAGAAGCGGGAAAATAGTTATCGGAATGAATCTAGTAATGACATGTGTCCTCAAATTTAATTGTTTATTAGAATAAGATGATTTTGAATTGGTGATGTGTATTTAATCATAGCCCCACCTTAAATGATCTAAGGGTCCAGATTGGTTCTCACGGTTTGTAACTAAAAGAAGGTTTGTACCGGATCCATTCTCTATTTAATTGTGGTTATGACTGAAAGAGAGAAAAAAATAATGATAAATGTATAAATTATAGGGATAAGGATGGGGAACATGCTGTGAATGCTCTAATAAGTCAGTTTTTAATAAGCCAAGATTTGCTGGCTTTTCAAAACTGTTTATAGCTTTTTGAGTGGTGAGTTTCTATAATACACTTATTTTAACTTTATACTCTCTAACCTTATACTCACTTAACCCATTTTTAGTCATTTTACATATAAAAACTAAGCCAAACACTTTTTAAAAAACAACTTATTGACTTATTGACTTTTCCCATCACAAAAACTAATCCAAACATTGTTTTAAAAGTTCTTTGTCAAAAAGTTATAAGCCAACAAACACTCTTCTCAAAACCAGCAATCCCAAACAAGCCCTTAAAAACTTGTAAATTGAATATATATAATGTATTCGAGGCAAACATACTTCTAAATATCTTATAAGTTATTTAGAGTAAACTTCGTTTTTAGTCCCCAAGGTTTGCACATTTTTAGAGTAAACTTCGTTTAAAAAGCGTGATACGAGCCTAAATGACAAGCTCCCGAGATGTTAGAAATGGGGCAAAAAAACGAGAGATTTTCGTATACGAGGCAAACATACTTCTAAATATCTTATAAGTTATTTAAAGTAAACTTCGTTTTTAGTTCCCAACGTTTGCACGTTTTAACAATTTTAGTCTCAACTTTTTGAAAATCCCAATTTAGTGTCTCACATTTTTTTTTCAATTTTGGTCTCAACATTAACATTCGTTTAAAGAGCCGTTAGACTGCCCTCATGTGGTCCCCACATGAGGTGTACTTTTGTCATTTCCGTATGTTTTAAATCATACTTTAAAACAAACGAAAATAACAAAAACACCCCTCACGTGAGGACCATGTGAGGGCAGTCTAACGACTCTTTAAACGGTTGTTAACATTGTAACCAAAATTGAAAAGAAAATGAAATGTGAGACACTAAATTGGGATTTTCGAAAAGTTGGGACTAAAATTGTTAAAATGTACAAACGTTAGGGACTAAAAACGAAGCTTACTCTAAATAACTTATAAGATATTTAGAAGTATGTTTGCCTCGTATACGAAAATCTCTCGTTTTTTGCCCGATTTCTAACATCTCGAGAGCTTGTCATTTCGGCTCGTATCACGCTTTTTAAAATCAAAGAGGAATCATTCTTCATAAAAGTGATTATGTTTTAATGTTGTGATGAGTTTTCATGTCATAAGTATTATGGTACAATAAAGTGGTATGAATATGTTCAATGAAATGATTAGACCTTATAATTAAACATAAGATCGTTATTGAAAGAAAAAGTTGAAACATATTTCCTTTCCAAAGTTTTATTAGAATATTACTATTAGTCTTCTTTCAACTATGGACTGGGTAATAACTATATTGGGTTATTCCTACCTGGACAGCTGGGCTAATAACCCTTAAGCATACTAGGCAAATATTGGACTAAACTTAGAAGTAAAACCATTTCAAAAATATACTTTTATCCGATCCGATCCTAAAATCGAACTCATATTCGGATATGGTTAATAATCAAATCGAAACCCGGATTCACAACTAATGAAAGTGGTTTTTTAAGTAAATTACACCAGAGGTCCCTGAGGTTTACACAAGTAATGAAAGTGGTCCTTAGAGTTTTAAAAGAGTGTAACGAACATTAACGAAGCTTGAAAGAAAATCCTAAGGGGGCGGGGCTCAAAAATTCTACCGAGGGAGTGATACTCAATACATCCGAGGAGGCGATACTCAATATATATAGATTTTTTTACATAAAATTATGAAAATCTATACTTATTGCCAAAAAAACCGGAGAAGCAGTCCCCCCCCCCCCCCCCCCCAACTATACTTCGTTAATGGTAACGAAAGAGGTCCCTCCGTTAGTTAACCCCGTTTGTGTTTAACGAGGTTAACTAACAGAGGGACCTATTTGGTTACACTAATACAAATGTTAGGGACTTTTACCATAATTTTAAAACTCTGGGGACTTCATTCATTACTTGTGTAAACCTTAGGGACCTCTGATGTAATTTACTCTATTTTTATTTATTTATTGCATCATTTTCTTAACTCTTTAATAAATACAATTCAACTTTTTTTGGCTTTATAAATAAAATAAAATAAGTTTTTATTTAAAAAGTATTCACATTCTTAATTTATAACCCATTATATTTTCTTTATATATACGTTCATAATAAAATATTAATTTATTCTTTACATAAAAAACTACAAACCTCAATTTTTTTAAAGAAAATAACAAAATTTGTTTTTTTTATAAAAATGGCTTATAATTAATTTTAAATGTGTTTATAAACAAATAAAATACTAGTTAGAGAAAATGTTTTAAAAATTTTAAGAAATTTATTTAATAAACTTTTTCATATTTTTCATAATTTTAAAACTCTAGGGACCTCATTCGTTACTTGTGTAAACCTTAGGGACCTCTGATGTAATTTACTCTTTATTTATTTATTTATTGCATCATTTCTTAACTCTTCAATAAATACAATTCAACATTTTTTTGGCTTTATAAACAAAATAAGTTTTTGTTTAAAACTTATTCATCTTTTTTATTTATAACCCATTATATTTCCTTTATATTTTCATAATAAAATATTAATTTATTCTTTACCATAACAACTACAAATCTCATTTTTTCAAAGAAAATAACATTTTTTTTAATAAAAACGGCTTATAATTAATTTTAAATGTGTTTAGAAAACAATAAAGTACTAGTTAGAGAAAATGTTTTAAATTTGATTTTTTTAAAATTCTAAGAAATTTATTTAATAAACTTTTTCACATTTAAATGCAGATCGCTGTTTTTTAAAACGTCAGTAATTACATATAGTTTTTTTTAAATGTCTTTAAACAGTTCATTTAAGTTCTTTAGTCAACATTCTTTTTGTTTTCTGTTATTTTTTTAAATAGTTATTATTTTAAATTCTTTAGTCAATGTTATTTTTAATCTTTATGTCTTGTTTTTTAAACAAAAATTTAATATTTTAAGATCATTAGTCAATGTTATTTTTATTTTTCATGTTTTGTTTTTCAAACAAAAATCAATATTTTAAGATTATTAGTCAATGTTATTTTTATTTTTCATCTTTTGTTTTTAAAACAAGAATCAATATTTTAAATTCTTTAGTCAATGTTATTTAAAATCTTCTTGCTTTATTTTGTTTTATTTTTAAACAATGGCATTTCATTTTAGAAAATATTTTCAATCTAAATTTTAAACTTTACTTTTATTTGAGTAAATTACAGTATTACACTAGAGGTCCCTGAGGTTTACACAAGTAACGAAAGAGGTCCCTAGAGTTTTAAAATTACGGGAAAGGTCCTTAACGTTTGTATTAGTGTAACGAAAGAGGTCCTCCGTTAGTTAACCCCGTTAAATACAAACAGGGTTAGCTAACGGTGGGACATCTTTCGTTACACTAATACAAATGTTACGAACCTTTTTTCATAATTTTAAAACTCTAGGTACTTTTTCATTACTTGTGTAAACCTCAGGGAACTCTTCTGTAATTTACTCTGGTTTTTCTATCACGGATACGATTATGTATTCGCTTTTTTATGCTCACCTATTTACTATATAAAAAAGTTAAGACCAAACGAATAGTACCACCATTTAGGGGTGATCAAAGTCGGGAAACCGAGCCTCCCGACCCGATTCCCGACCTGACCGAATTCCCGACTATGCCGTAAAACCTGACCGAGTCCCGACCGAAATCAATGTTCGGGTATTCGGTCTTTCTTATTTCGGGTTTTACCGGGCTTAGATTATTTCCCGAGACCGACCACATATAGTTTGTAAGCCCAATTTCCAAATCGGCCCATTTTATTTGGAGTTCATTTCATCAGCCAAACTTTGTATTGCAGGATCTCTTGGATCTTTGACTTCAAGTGATACATTATACAACCATAATCCATGGCAAGTTTCATATACATGTAACAACATGACAGTTAAAATTTTACATAAAATTTCAGTAGATCAATTAATAGACATCAAGCTCCATAAAAGATAAAGATAAATTTTACATAAAATTTCAGTGGTAAAATAAATGCTAGCACATCGTAACAACATGACAGTTAAAATAGTGAGACTAAAACCAAAAATCATATTAATGTGCTAACACAATGTGCTAAGAACCGGTTATTCATAGTGTCAATTAAAACCAAAAACATCATAATGTCATTAAAGTAACAAGTTTCATGCCTTCATGCCTAAATAGTAAATGGAAAACCACAAGTCCAGAAAAATCACAAACCAAATCAAAATATAATAACGTCATGACATACTAATCGATATCCATCCCCTTGTTCGCTTTACTTGGTTCTAACCTCTCACATAAATCTACAAAAAAAATGATGAACGAAGGTAATATAAAATAAGTAAATAATAAAAAGAAAAAACACAACTAGTATAGTTTTTTTATTTACCATTTCCAAGCTCGTCAAAATCAGTCGGATCTTCAGCATCCTTAATAGCTTTCTTGGACTTACGGATCCAGTCTTGAGTTCATATTAATGCCTCTACAACCGGAGGGGACAATGAACTCCTGTAAGCATCTATAACTCTTCCGCCCGTACTGAAAGCTGATTCTGAAGCGACACTAGACACCGGAATAGCCAGTATATCTAAAAAAAAAGAATCCACAATTTAAGTTTATATTTATAATTACATAAATATTGAATAAATATTAAAGTACTCATACCTTTCGCCATTCGGGATACAATCGGGTATCTAGATGCATTCGATTTCCACCATTTCAATACATCAAAGCTGTTATCCCATTTTTCTTCATCATCGTCTAGATACTTTTCCAGTTCAGACTTAGCTTTATACGATGATGATCCTCCACACTTGAATTTAGCCACAAATTCATCTTCCCCGTCCAATGGCATTTGACTACTATGTTCAACATTTGAAGAAGTTGATGTACTCTCCAACTCATGGTCTAACTCGTACTCGCGATAGACTGCCTGCAATGCATCTACAATCTTATTCGCAATAACTTGCACCTTTTCTTCAATGTCTTTCTCCTTTTCTTGAGCCTGTTTATCAACCATCAATACTTCCTTGTAAACAACATGGATCATTCTTGTTTTCGATCTTGGGTCCAATATAGTTGCAAAGTAAAGCAACTTGTTTTCAAACTTGTCTTCTCCCCAATACTTGTTAATTTTAGCATCCATCAAATTTCCCATTTCTTTATTGATGTAATAATTAGACTTTTGCATCTCCTTAACCTTTTTTATAACTCCCATTACCTCTCTAACATACTGATGCACATTCACATATGTTGAAGCAGATGCATATATGGTCTTTTGCTTGAAAAGCTCTAAAATTTGGTTTATCTCTCTAGCACTCTCCCAATCTGAGGTGGTTGGGATCTCATTGTCCAAGTCTTCTCTAAATTTTGGTTCATCCCGATCATAAGACTTAGATGCAGCTTCAAACTTCTCAGCCCTACTAAGCATCTCATATGTAGAATTCCATCTCGTTGGGCAATCCAAACACAACATAGCTTTGCTTTTAATCTCTTTTTTTTCTGCACACTCCCTAAATTGCTGCAACCTCTTCGGTGATATTCTTATGTACCTGATGGCATTTCGGATACGCTCGATGGAACCTTCTCTACTACTTAGACCATCTTTCACAATCAGATTAACAATATGTGCCATGCAACGGACGTGTAAGTAACGCCCTTCAAGAATTAGGTTGTCTAAATTACCTAAAAGATATGAAACATAAATAAAATTAGAATATGTAATTTAAGTGGTAAATGAAATTATTAGATTAATAATAAATGTACCTCTTAGGTATGTCATTGCTGTGTCATTTGAAGAAGCGTTGTCGGTTGTAATGTTTAGGACATTATTAATATCCCACTCCTCCAAGCACTTCTGCAAACTCCTTCCAATCGCGTCTCCTTTATGAGAGTGGATAGGTTTAAAATTTATGATTCTTTTGTGATAGACCCAGTTCTCATCAATAAAGTGTGCTGTGAGGCACATATAGTTTATCCTCTGAATGGAGGTCCACGTATCAGTAGTAAGACAAACCTTTGTCTTACTTTTCTCAAAGAAAGATTTTAATACCGCTTTCTCCTCTAGAAAAAGTTCCCCACAATCTCTTGCAATTGTATGCCGGCTTGGAACTTTAAAGTTTGGGCATACGGTCTCCATAAGATTCTTAAAGCCTTCATGCTCTACCGAGGAAAAAGGTAACTCATCTAGAATTATCTTCTTAGCAATCGCTTTACGGGTATTTTCTGCACTGAATTTCCATGTCTTTATCTCACTAGGACCCCCCCTCATCACCATCATTTTTTGTTAGTTGGATCTCCGCTAGCTTGATCTTTCATCTTAAAATCAGGATTGTTTGGGCATGCCCAAGCATGCCTTTTCAATCCTGATGTTCCGTTTGTGTATGACTCAACAGCTAAAGTCTGAGGGCAATATTTGCATCGTGCCCTCTGCAAACCAGTTTCCTCATCAATGTACTTGTCGTAATACTGCCACCACTTAGATCCTGTGGCATTTTTCTTAACAGTTTGCTTCTTCTTTACCGGTTTCTTCACAACACGTGTTGTCTTTCTTTTTTGTCCTCGTCCTCCTTCATGCTCATCGCTTGATATATGCTCAATTTCTTCTTGCGTGGCCATCTAATGGTTGCCACGTTTACGGTGGTCTTTAATGGTTGTTAAGTTTATTTATTTTGGCTTTTTATTTATTGGTTATTTAATGGATATATGGGCGGTGTCAAATAAGGATAGGATGGGCCTCGAAATAAGACTAAATATTGTTAAATTCATAGCTATAAATTATTTATAATAATATTCACGAGATATATCAAAATCCAAACCCAAAGTGAGTTCTCTCTAGGACCCAAAACTTTAATTTCGTCTAGGGCCTCGAAATTTTAAAGGTTTTCGGAGCCGATGATGAATTGATAGAGCCTATAATGTAACATTTAAGTCGTAGGTTCGATATTTTAAACATGTATCCATATTATTTCGCGACAACGAATAGAATCTACCTTGTAACGGCAATGAATGAGTTTGTTCTCGGTTTGGGTTTAGGCTTGGTTCTTGTGATACATAATCCATAATTGGATTTGACGTCATGAAGGTGACGCCTAAGTGATTCATGTTTTTATTTAAGTTTTAACGGGCCGTCTCCACTCTCCAATTAATTATTGCTCCATATGATTTGGAAAATGAAGTGATAGAAAGCTAAAGATAGCGAAGTTGTACCTTTTTTCCAATCATACCAATTTTAATATGAATTATGTTAAAATCAAAATCATATTATTTTTAATCATACATTTTTTAAAATCTTATCATAATCTCTCCAATAGCAATATTCAAGTACGATGTCAAAATCAAATTATATTATTTTAATCATACATTTAAAAAAGATGTTATATACCATGATCTCCAACACGGATATTTAATTGCGGCAGCCTAAGATCTTGATTCGTATAAACAAGTAGGATATTGACAGAGCTTGTAAATTTGTTTAGTTAAACATTATGATTTTGATCAGACTTTTAACGTCACCCTTTTAGTTATCAAAACTCAAAAAGTTTACACGGTTCATAATGGACCACTCTATCACCCATCTATTCCGTATTCATTCTTTTTCACTCCATCTGCTTAGTGTTGCATCAACATTCTATCTCACTTCCTCCACTCACTTTCATATCTGGAATTCTTTATTCTACTCTATGTAACTGTAGTTATCAATCACCGTTAAAAAGAACAATTACAATATAATAAATAAAAAATAAATATTATAAAACCGAACTTAAAAAAAATTACATGATCTGAAAAAAAATATATATAAACAAAAAATAAAAAACACTTGACACTATCGACCACTTAAGATGACCTTTAACAATCAGCCAAGCCGCAAGATGGTCAAATCTTTACTTTCAGTGGAATGATAACTAGCTTGAGCCATTTTCAATACATTATTATTCATTCCATCATATTTAACCGTGGTTGAAGCTCTTGTAAATACCGTGAAATTTTCCTATTTTCATGTTCACATTACGCCATTTGTAGCAAAGTCGGTAGGGCAAATGGTATTTGTCAAATGCACGTCGAGTATAAAACCAAGTGGTAATCCACTCCTAAAACTTTTTCTGTGAGGGGTTACAAGCCCATCCTAATCCAAAACTTCAAGCCAAGAAAAGGGTTAAATCCTCATCCTCTAGAGACAACCATCGTCTTAGATCCATTTTGTGAAAACAAGGAAGAGTCGAATAGTTTTGTGAAAAAAAATAGATTTAAAGAAGTAAATGGGATTTAAATAATCCCAACTTTTGAGAATTGGCCGATAATAATCACACTTTTAATAATAACTCCCAGCGATCCTAACTTTCACCCTATTTACTAATTACTAATAATGGTCCCGACATTAAAAAAACTTAACGGTGTTAAGATTTATTTTTCAACCCCAATCTTTAATCCAATATAACTTCTTCAAATCTTGATGAAAATTCACTCCGTAAGTTGCTATGAACTCGTGATGAAAAACCGAATCTATAGCAACAAGGATCATTGAAAACCATCAGGAATTGGTCAATCCACCATTGTTGAAGCTTTATGAAGAAGATGAAGTTATGAAATTTGAAATCCGATCAAAACTCAATGAAAATCAATTCCGTAACTTGCTGTAGACTCGTGAGAACATGCTAAATCTGCCAGAATCGACCAATAGCACAAATACAATGGAATCGATGCTCAATTTTTTATCCAAAGTCATGAAAAAAAACGTAACTTTGATGCTCTTATTCATCATCATAATCTCTTTAAAACCTAAGGAATATGGATCTAGTTTTGTTCGGATTTTCGTCACGAGTACATGGCAACTTACGGATTGATTTTTCATCAAGATTTGAAGAAGTTATGGTGGATTAAAGATTGGGGTTGAAAAGAAATGGATAAAAAAACTTAACGGTGTTATATTTTAATGGCTGGACCATTATTAGTAAATAGGGTGAAAGTTGAGACCATTAAGAGTTATTATTGAAAGTGGATTATTATAGGTCAACCCTTAAAAGTTTGGATTATTTAAATCCAATTTTCCTTAAAGAATAGAGGAAATAAGATATTATGTTGGTTGTTTATATAGGAAAACACATATAACCCTATATAAAAAATAAGATCCATTTCTAAAAGAAAATCAAGGGGGAATTGCATAATAATATAGAGCAAAATTGTATATTTTAAGAAACAATATAAAGTGTTCTTTAAGCCTAATTTAAAAAAATATATATATACAATTTTATAAGTTTGGATGAGAAAATATGCAATTGCCACTTTAAAAACAATTTGAAAATAGACTATATACCCATTGAAGAGGTAAATAAGTGTGTTAGGTGTCGTGGTGGGGGGCGGTGTTCCACACTACCCATGTGAAATAGATTCATGGTTCACACCGTGACACCAAACGGCTTTAGCTGTACAAAGCTCTAGATTGGATATCAAACGCACACAATATAAAACCTGAATAACTCTCAAGTTTTATTAGGCATAGGTAACTCTTTCAAAACCTCACCTTAGAATTGTGTTCGATACAAGAAATATTAAACATAACAACTTATATGCCTAATAATATCACCCTAAAACCGACGTTCTTTTAGACTACCCAACCCAACGACTTGTGGAGTCAGGAATTAGTTCTCGTGAGCCAACAAAAGCTATTTAAAATATCATCACTCAAGTAAAATGTTTCAACAGCAAACTGCACAAAACAACAATAACATTACCACAGGCAACAGCCATAAGCTCAAAGAGCAACAAACACAAAATTTTTACATGCAAACATGGCTCCAGCACCAACACCACACACTTTAACATCCAGGATTATTTTACAAACACCACATACCCAAATTAAACAAACCGAATCCCATGATTCTTTATTTAGCGATGATCATTCCCGTAGCTAGCACACCAAAACCACGAAAACTCACCAAATATACAACGATAATGATAATATGTTTGAGAAAATGACAAACCAACCTAGAGTTGGACTAGGCATTCTTGCTTCCCAGACACAATGGCTGCATGGTGATCACTGTTAACACCACCAACTTCCTCAGCATCTTGCTTGTCCTCTGGCGACATCTTCTCAACAGCAGCACATGAAATTGTTTCAAAGATAATAGCCATCACTTCCTGAAACCTTTCTTCAGACAAAGAAACCTCTTCAAGAAGCCTCCATGCTTTTTTCTCAGATGCTCCTTCGTAATCCTCCTTCCTTTTTAACACCATGTGTCCACTGATTTCCCATACAGCAGGGTTCACCTGCGTATCCAGCAGTTCGGCACTCACTTCACCTAAAGCCTGTTTCTCTGCATAACACTGTCAAAGTAAATGTCAGCATTATATTACTCGAATTAAAATGGTTATATGTTACCATTTACGGTCATTTGTACCTGTGGAAGGACGAAGACACGTTTCCCAGATTCAGAAATGAGCACATTGTAAGGTATGTTATGATCTTGAAGGCATATGCAGGTGTCAGCTACTGAATCGGATAAATCTTTAAGAGAATTTCCACCCTCAAATACAAGACCTCTAACGGGATAGTTGAGAATCTCATAAATCTCGACCCCATTGTTAAAATCAGTGATCTTTTTAGCAGCAGCTTTCTCAAGTGGAAATGGAACAGCCAAGTAGTAAGCCTGAAATACAACATCAAAATGATAATCAATTTACATTACAAGATTTAGAAATAGTAAATTCAGAAACTTTTAGGTGGATAACCTGGAAGTGAAGGTGATTGATAGTAGCAAATGCACCCAAGCTATTGTAACCTACACGAAAGTAAGGACTTCCTGCCTCACGTGCCATGTTCAATGCGAGCAATAGGCTCTCGTGGTCGATCCTTTGAGGCAAGTGCTTGAGAATTCGAGGAATAAGTAGCACATGCCCGTATTCAATGGGACTAACCTATTGTTTCAGATAAACAACAGATCGTTTGTTGTACAAATCTTCGATCTCACAAGATTGTAAATTCATTTTAATAAATAATAAAGGAGAGAAATAACACTCACATTGATAGCAACAACACTCGGTGAATTATCGACATCAATAGGAGCGTTTGGATAAAACTGGACTTCACCATCTTCACTTGGTTCAAACTGGAAGAGTACCTCCTCCTGTCCAACTTTAGTAAAGTTGAACTTGTTCTCATCAAAGGCCTGCAGCACCTTATCAACTTGGAACTCGGTGGGTCGTTTTTTGAGGTGTCGACCCTCGTTCAGTTGAGCAATAAAACCATGTTCACCTGGAATAACCTGTAAAACATCACGAGTGGTATATAATTAACTAATTAAGAAACACTTAGGACTTTGATTTTCTTGAAAGATTCATGAAATATCAAGAAACTGATGAATACCTTGGTTTCACAGGCAGTAACATCATAGCGAAAAAGCCCCCTTTCCATTCGATCCTCCCACTGCAATAACAAATAACAATCTTAACCCATAGTTTTCAAAGGCATATGCCCACCCAAAGCACAAAGGGTGAGCCTTTTAAAAAGTGAGGGCTTTTTTAGGCGAAGCCACAACTAAAAAAATACCATTTTTAGTGGTTTTAGACATGTTTTAGGCTAGTTTAGGTTGATTCCAGGCTTGTTCAATAGTACTGCAATTGTTTCAAATATGTTCAGATAATTTCTGGTAAGAATTTGGCCAGATCTTGCCCTTAAACATGTCTTTTGACAAAGTCTTATACCCATAAAGATAAGAAAAGCAAAAACATAAATACCAAAACTTTTAAGTATTACCTCTCCTAGAAGAAGGGAGTCCAGGAAAGCAAAAGGGATCCCATTTTTGTCACACGATTCAACTTTTTCGGCTTTTGGAAAAGCATAAAGAGGCAGCTTAGACCCTGCATCCAAATCAACACAAATCAGTGTCTTTTCTCTTAAGAGCTCAAATCATACAAACAAAACAATCTTTAAAAGCATATACTACAAGAGAGGCATTTTATCGAACACCTGGTAGGCAACAGTTTCTCAGGCAATTACGACCGCAACCACGGGCTGCCCCGCCGCCCTCCTCCGCCTCATCCTTCTGGTAGTTAGACAGAATCGTAGGAACCCTCTTAATCCTCAACATCTTCTTCGATACGTTGGTTAATTATAAAGATAATATGAAAATATCGAACGGAATTATCGATCAAGCAAGCAAGCAAGCAGATTTTCGGTAGATTATATGAAAATATTATACATATATATTCGTAGAGAACCCTAAATCTAATATAACCTAAGCTAGGATGAGGGTGAAAAGGGCTGAACCACCGCCGGCGAGGAAGAGGAGGTCTGAGGGGCTGCCGCCTTCGGAGGGCAAAGCTCCGCGTCCGCCGTGCGTAGAAGGGTTGCTCTCGACAGTTATTGCACCCTTCCCTCGTACTGATCGGACATGTACGAGTGGACGCGTTGATCCGTGAAAAGCCGTGATGTCTGCAACTTGTCGTTCCCGGGTTTTACCCCAACGCGGCTGTGCTCTTTCTGTCTCTCTCGCAAATCGCAAACGCAAAGACGAAGAAAGTATCCGTTTCGCTGCCGCAAACAGATGCCCTAATTTTGAATTTTCCGGTGGGGTAGGTTTGGGGAAAGAAAGGGGGTGATCTGGATGGAGAAGATGGAATTGAGGAAGCGAGCGGATGGGAGGTGGGGGTAGTTATATAGAGGGATAAGAATTTGTGTGGATGCGATTCGCCCGTACATGCACGTGACCTGACCATTTAAGTTTGGACCACTTTTCGGACCGGTGCTATAGCCTATAGGTTTGTGTCTTTTTAAGCTCTTCAATAACGGTTCGGGAGGCCGCTACTATCACCTACGGGTGTTCAAAACCAGATATCCGAAAATTCGGATATCCGAATTTCGGATATCCGAAATTTCGGATAGTTGATTTTCACTATCCGAATCCGTATTCGAAATTTCGGATATCCGAAATTTCGGATACGGATTCGGATAGTGAATCGGATATCCGAATTTTCAAAACAATAAAAAAAAAACTAAAAAAATATACATTCAATCTCTAAAATTACTATTGATAAACATCCAAATGAGCAAATAGTCAAACACAAGTACATTAAATAGTCAAACACCAACAAAAAAAATAAAAAAATGTCTCGATTTTGAAGCTCGAATCCGTGTGCAACAAGCTCGGTGGCAAACTACAAATCGGTGGTGCAAGGCAATGAACCAGTAAGGGTCGAGATTTGGAGGACGACGGGATCCAAAGAGGCAAAGAGAGTGAACATTGGAGTTTAGAACTTTAGATTTAGAGTTTCTTAAGTTAAAGTATGTAAAACTAAATAATATACATAATTTAATATTTTAAAAAATATATATTTCGGATATTTTTCGGATATCCGAATATCCGAAAATGTTCAAAATCAATATCCGAATCCGAATCCGAAAATTCGGATATCCGAAATTTCGGATATCCGAAATTTCGGATATTTTGACTTCGGATATTTCGGATATTTCAAATTCGGATTCGGATTCGGATATTTTTGAACACCCCTACTATCACCATTGTATGAGCAATAATGAGCCGATCAATTTTTTTTTAACCGTGTATCTAGCATATTTCTAAACTATCTCGAGTCGAGCATATGAGTCTTTACAAATTTAAGACCCCGTTTTAACAAAAAAAAATTCAAAGGTACTAAATTTGCCGATTGTTAAATACTTTTACTTGGGACACCTACTCGATACTTGCTGAGGTCTGAAAAGATGAAAGAAGGCTAGAAACCGAGATTAATGATGGAAAAAGGAACTCGAAAATCTGTTTGGTCCATGGATATTTAGGTGTTGAAAGGGTCAATGGAACCCCTAAAATCAGACTTTCATACTCCACGTGAATATAATCGTCTTCCTTCTATCACCTTCGGATTTTAGACTCTTTAAATTTTGTTCTTAGTTGGGGATTTGGTTTAGAATTCTTCAAGAAAATAAGTATGATTTGGTGTTCCATCTTAATTGGGGATTTGATTAATTTTTTACTAAAATAAGCCTGAGTTGGTGTTCCATCTGAATTGAGGATTTGACTAAAATAAGCATGTTTGGTGTTCCATCTGAATTGGGGATTTGACTAAAATAAGTCTGTTTTGGTGTCCCATCTAAATTGGGGATTTGATTCATTCTTCACTAAAATAAGCCTGATTTGGTGTTCCATCTGATTTGGGGATTTGATTCATTCTTTACGAAAATAAGATTGATTTAGTGATTGGCGGGCTGGTGTTCGAAATCTCTGTTAATCATTGATAACTCCATTCGAAATATGAGGTATGTTTTCTATATTTTAGTTTTTGAATGTTGATTAGTATGTCTGTTTGTTCTACTCTACTCTGATTTGTTCTGGTCTAGTTTGTTATTTGAAAACCATACTTTCCCTACGTCGACTAGAAACCGTAAGTACAAGAAAAAGACAAAAAAAAAATAATTAAAAAATGATGCTTTAATTGAATCACAAAGTGGGTCAATACTACAATATATGACAACTGTCAGGATCGATCTTCGTATACGATTCGGTTCCTTGAAGATTATGCGACAAAAACACAATAAATTTTAACCAATTCAACCCAGTTTGATCAATAGATGAAGAGAATGAAGAACACACACATAAAGGTGTAAATTAAAATGAGACCTCCTATTCCAACTATGTGGTCTTACAAAATGTTCATCAAAGGCCCTTATACAATTCCACTTCTAAATTTCTATTTAAGCCCCTAAGCAAAAACTCTCATATACATATAAGCACCTATTTTTATAAAAAAAATGGTTAACTCACTAAAACGTATAAAATAACTCTCTCGTGATTTTATCTTTGACGTTGATATTTTGGTAAGTTTTGTCTTAAATGGCTCCACCATAATCCCCCCCCCCCCCCCCCCCCTAAGACGATATAAAGGCCAATTCAAGACGCCCAAGAGGAAACTCACAACCCGAACCACCACCCATGTCACACCCGAAACATGATAACGGAACCAACGGGCATGCGACGGTCATGAATCACAGTATCAGTTACATTGAACGACCACATATTGATTTAACAAAACGTTGTCGTTTAAGAAAATCAAGAGTTTTAATTGCGATGGAAAATTATAATAGGTCATTTTTTAAAAATGTTTCATAAACATGACAACCATAGTTAAAGTTAATTAGCTCCTCGAAAAGTTTGAAAGCGAAAATGACTCCATGTACCATATGCAGGCCCTATATGCGTATGTCATCCACACAATACAAGCAAAGTCATGTTCTCGAAGCTGTATACCTGAGAAAAACATGCTAAAATGGGTGAATATAAAGTTGGTGAGTTCACAGGTTTGAAAAGTAAATATTTGTGAAATGATCGATAGTCATTTGAAAATCTGTTTATGAATCAGGACA
Source organism: Deinandra increscens subsp. villosa (assembly GCA_039602395.1). Classification (NCBI taxonomy): domain Eukaryota; kingdom Viridiplantae; phylum Streptophyta; class Magnoliopsida; order Asterales; family Asteraceae; genus Deinandra; species Deinandra increscens. The sequence continues at coordinate 58,306,831 of JBCNJP010000024.1, read as the reverse complement.
CTATAATCCATTGAAAAAACCGTTTGTGATTCCAACACAAATGTCTTTTGAAAATCTGATTATAAATTCAAACAATAGTGATATTAATTATTTAATAAAAGATTTTTTCGTGAAACCAATCGTAATAGTTAAGCCGTTTATGAGTCCAAACACAATGCCCATACTATTATCTTACGAGGGTTTTCACCCAACATAACCATTACCATAATCACCGGAAACGAAGCTGATTGAATGAAAAGTTAGTTGATTTTTACCCACTAACAGTGCCTTGTGTGTCAATTATTGTAACGTCTAACAACGGTGGGGAGGAGAACTAAGCACTCCATTATAAGGGTGTGAATACCTCCTTCAGCAAGACGCGTTTTAAAACTGTAAGGGGCGGATGCCTGAGGGCGTGCCAACTGCCAAAGCGGAAAATATCGTTGGTTGCGGTGACTTAGGCTGTTACAGGTGTCAGAGCCACTCGTCAGTCGGTGTGCCAGCAAGGACACTGGTCCCCTAAGGGGGTGGATTGTAACATCCCACATCGGTGGGAAGGAGAACCAAGCACTCTTTTATAAGGATGTGGATACCTCCCCCATCAAGACACGTTTTTAAACTGTGAGGGGCAGAAGCCTAAGGGTGTGCCGCTGCCAAAGCAGACGATATCGTTACTTGCGTTGGCTGGGCTGTTACATTTATCTCCACAATAATTAACGTCTTGAAATAGGTCAATTATGTACTCGCTTAACCTCCAGTATTCATTTTTAGCGCAACTAACAGCAGGCAGGGTTTGTCAAATACCAATAGTACTATCCATGATTACCTTGCTATACCCCATATTAACGTTCCAGTTGTGAAATGACTTAATTATTTTTTTAATATTTTCCTTTTTGTTTATTCAAATAAAATTCAAACATAACTTTTTTATTTAACATAAATAAAATATTACACCACAAAATTACTAAATTAAGAAAATAAAAAAAAATACCTCACACATTAAAAAATTAAGAAAAATGCTCATAGATATCCTCTATCAAATCAACCTTAAGTTGGTTATGGATATCTCGATCTCGAATTTCCTTACGATTAGCTTGTTTTTTATCCTCCTCAAATGGCTCATAAGTCGTATCCAATTCAACCTCGTTAAATTGACAAATCACAAGATCCTCATCCTCAAGAACCATATTGTCTAAAATTAAACAAGCTCGCATCACGTTTTTTATTTTGTTTTGGTGTCAGTCGTGTGGTTGGTTAATGATATGCCACTTACTTTCCAAACGACCAAATGTGCGCTCAAAATCTTTCCTAGTGGCGTCATGAGCTTTTATGTATGTTATACGTTTGACACTCATGGGAGTTGTTAATGATTTCATAATTATAGAATATTCGGGATATATTCCAAAATAGCGAAATAATATCGACGTTTGTATGTTGATTCGTGTAGTTCAAATGAGGAGTCGGGCTCACGTCCCTTTATGATATCATCCCAAATCGGTGATTAATCCTGGAGCCACATGGATGTTAGCTTGAGCGTATTTGGAGGTCTGAAATTTGTTCGGGATTTCGTAACAGTGTGAGCGGGATGAATGTTCTGCACAATTTAAAATCGACATTGGGTTCGAAAGACCGATGATTCGAATGTGAAATCTCTCTTGGATACTTGTCGATATTGTGGAGAGTGTTCTTTTCTCTGGAAGTCTCTGGAGCCGGTAGTGCGAATCAGTGGGAGCCGATTGAGATTGAGGATGAGTCATTGGCGGGTTTTGCCATGACTGGTCTGTGATGGTCGTATTGGAGTAGTGACGAGCTTCAACGGGCCCTTTCTGGTTATTGATGAGAAGGGGTCGCTGCAACTAGGCGGATTGGTTTTGAAATTTGTGCGTGTTCTTGTGAATTGGAGGCTTGGAGGATTTTTGCTCTTAAAGATTACTAGAGTTACTGGATGGTTGAGATTGTTTTGCTTGGATGGTGGGCTGGAGTTTATTGCAAGGCCTTCAAGTGGGAGATTGTTAGGTGTGAAGGCCTTTTTGGGCCGGCTCATCATTTAAGGGCCCGTTTTGGTCCTAACCCTAATCCCTTCATTATAAATATATTGTCTTGTAATTGTAATATTTGTGATTTGCTTAATAAAATAACCTAGTTGCAGCACGTAGACGTAGGTCTCCCACTGGGATCGAACCACGTTAAAGTTCTTGTGTCGTTCGTGTTTATTTCTCGTTATCGCGTGATAATCGTGTGTGCATTGTGTGTTGGTGATTTCGTTACGCCACTTGAATCCTAACACTCGGGAAATTTGGCTTGCCTTAGAGAACGCCTACAGCAACTCCACTGTGGAGAATACATAATCTACGAGATCAGTTAAGGCATTCTGTGAAGGAGAGTGCTTTGGTTTTCGAGTTCGGTCGCAAGTTTAAGGGGTTATGCGATCAACTAGCCACTATCGTCCACTCGGTTGAAGACTCAGACAAACTCCATTGGCTTCTTTGCGGGCTCGGTGTGTCATTTGAGACCTTTATAACGAGTATTCGAACCACTCGACCAGCATTATCATTCCACAACCTTCTCACTCAGGCTGAAAGCCACAAGCTTTTTATTCGATCCCTCATGGCCCATCTAACGTTCCTGCTGCCCTTGCTGTCACTCTACAAGTTCACCATATTGTGATGGTCACGACCGTACAAGTGAAAATAGGGGCAGAAGTCGAAATACTGTTAATAGGGAAAGGGGCAAGCGCTCCTCTCCATGTTATTTATGTGGGAGTTTAACTCATTTTACTAATTTTTTCCTTCAGATATTGCATCTACTAGTTGCACAGGTTCTAAAAAGGCAAAACTCTCTTGTGCATTCCAAGCTCAGTGCTATGTTAACCCCTTAGCCCTGACTGGTTTGTCGACTCCGGTTCCACGGATCACATGACCGCCCCGTTTGGTAACATTTTAAACCCAAGACACTATTTTGGAGCAGTTAAGTTTAGGGATGGAAGTTCTTACCTGTTACACATAACAGACACTCTTCTATTGCTAATAATCTTCACCTAAGGAATATTTTGGTTGTATCCAATATTACTAAGAACCTTATATCCGTAAACAAACTGACTTTAGACAATAATGCAGATGTCTTATTCTCCCAACCAAATTTCTATGCTAAGAACAGAAAAAAGAAACAAGTTCTGGCTCTGGGGCTATGTGAGAATGAGCTTTATGTGTTGAACTTGAAGGATGATCATTAAGATTTGGTTTTAACATCTCGTCCAAGTGATAAAGTTTTGTATGAATTGTGACATTCCCGTTTAGGGTATGTATCTTTTGACACTATTGCTCTTTTAAATAAAACGGGTCTGTTAAAGGTTACATCTATTTTACCCAAACCTGAGATATATGCACCTTGTCAAATGTCTAAAGGACATCGGTTACCTTAAGTGATTGTCTCCATACGTTTTAGCAATACAACTGTTTTGTATACTCGCGTTATCCCCACAACTATGCAAGGGTTGTGAAATCTAGTTTTTATACAAATTGTAAAAGTGTTGTATTTAAAATCAAGAGTAAATTACGGATTTCGTCCCTGTGATTTGTCGAAATTTCACTTATCGTCCCTACTTTTCAAAAATTACGGATTTCGTCCCAAACTTTTGTCAAAACGTTACGGATTTCGTCCTTCCGTCTAATTTCTGTTAACTTTTGCTGTTAATTTTTTAAAATACCCATTATACCCTCATCCATTAAATCAATAAAAAAGAAAAAAAAAGTAATTGTGTCCCATCACCACCACCACCATGGCCCAACCACCATCACCACCACCACCATGGCTGCAGCCACCATCACCACAATAATTTCAGCAACTGCGATGATGTTTACAATCAAACGGTTGATCGATCTGACCGCCGTAAATCAGAATCGGAAAAATGACGCCCTCTCTTCATCTTCATCCAATCAATAGGTTCATCGAACTCCACCAGTTACGATCCCCGTCACCGATCACAGTGCCACTGGAGACGGCATTCACTACGATACGGAATCCATCCAGTTTGCTCATCTGTCGGAGGCGGTCACGTCGTCTTCTGTTGGATTTATAGTTGCATTTCTAAATAATAAATAAAAGTCTGAACCGGGTTCGATATGGTGATCAACCCGGTGGTTAGCATAGGCGGGAAAGTTTGTTAGTGATTGTTTGTGTATATAGTTTAGAGCTGTTGTACTTCTTTTCGGTTAATGAGAATAACATATTAGTTTTGCCTCTCTATTCTCTCAATTACCGTTCAATATGGTATCAGAGCAATAACTGCTCCGATCACTCCGTTCATCGATCCGATCACTGCTCCGATCATCGTTTTTCTTTCCGATTTCCAATTCCAATCATCTTTTCGTTCTCTGATTCATTCCGCACATTATTCCTCTTCCGATTATCGTTGTTTTGATTCCAAATTCGTCCAGTTTTAATTCGTTCTCTTCTCATTTCATTTGATTTTTCTTCAATTTCGTTCCTGTTCTTCTTCAATGGCAACAAATTCTTCTGATCCATTGTATTTGCATCCTTCAGATCATCCTGGTATGATTCTTGTTTCTAAATCATTTGATGGAACAAGCTTTGGTGCATGGAAACGATCTATGTCAATTGCTTTATCGGCTAAGAACAAATTTGGATTTGTGGATGGTACAGTTCTTATGCCTGCAGCTACAGCTGCTGCTCAACAAGCCTGCTGGAAACGATGCAATGATATGGTAATTTCATGGATCTTAAACACTTTATCTCCTGAAATTAGTCGAAGTGTGATGTATTTGGAGACTGCTAGCTTGTTGTGGTCTGATTTAAATGACAGATTTGGTGGATCTAATGGTCCAAGTTTGTATCAGATACAGAAAAACATTTCTGAAATTTCTCAAGGATCTGATTCCATTGCATCCTATTATACAAAATTAAAGATGTTATGGGATGAATTGACCTCACTAGATACTCCAATTAATTGCACATGTACTGCACACAATGTGTTTGTTAAAAAGACTGAGACACAAAAACTGATGCAGTTTCTGATGGGTTTAAACTCCACATATGATGGAATTAGGGGAAATATTCTTATGACTAAACCTCTTCCTTCTATTAGTGAGGCTTATGCCATTCTTACTCAGGATGAAACTCAAAGAGAAATTCATATCTCTAGTTCATTCATAACTGAGGGAACCGCTATGAATGTTCATGATCAATCAAGATTTGATAATAAAAGGAATTTGACTTGTTCTCATTGTAAGAAAAATGGACACACAGCAAGCAAATGTTATAGGCTTATTGGTTTCCCAAAGGACTTTAAGTTTACTAAGCCTAAGAAATATGCTGCTCAAGCTTCTCAAGATTTGTCTACATCTAATGATACCAACCATACTCCCTCTCCTCTAAGTGATTCTCAGTATACAGAACTTCTCAATATGTTACAAAAGTTGAATACTCAAGTTTCTGATGGACAATCAATGAATGTTCAAACAATTAGCCAAGCTAATTTTGCAGGTATTGTTGCTTGGAACTCTGTTTCTCATCAATCTCAATGGATAATTGACACTGGTGCAACTGACCATATGTGTCATGATTTTCATTTGATGACTGATATTCATGATCTAAATAAACCTGTCCAAATTGGTTTGCCTAATGGTCAATCTATTCAAGTTAACCAATATGGTACAGTACATCTCAATTCTCAACTATCATTGTTCAATGTTCTTTATATTCCTCAGTTCACTCATAATCTTAACTCTGTTCCTAAACTGTGTTTACACAGTAAAGGGATTATGTTTTTCACTCACAATTCTTGTGTTTTTCAGGGCCCTTCCTTGAAGAGGCCTCTGGTTCTTGGTAAACTTCTTCAAGGCCTCTATCTGCTCAAACAGGAGTTGCAGCAGCCTGCTACTGCTTCTTCATTCATTGTTTCTAAGTCATTTTGTAATATTGTTGTCAACAATGATACTTGGCATCATAGATTAGGCCACTTGCCTATTTCCAAATTGAAACAATTGAATGTTTTGCATAATTCTGATATTCAATCTATCATGACTTGTGATATTTGTCCTAAAGCAAGACAACATAAATTGTCTTTTCCTCACAGTCAAATTTCTACCACTCATGCTTTTGAATTGATTCATATAGATACTTGGGGACCATATTCAGTTTCTACTCATAGTGGATACAAATACTTTCTGACAATTGTTGATGATCATACTAGATATACTTGGACTCATTTGTTAGCCACTAAATCCAATGCTTTTCCAGTTTTACAAAACTTTGTTGAAATGGTTTCCACTCAATTTAATGCTAAAATCAAATGCATTAGATCTGATAATGCATTTGAATTAGGATCTGGTTTGGCTCAATTGCTTACTTACAAAGCAAGGGAATACTTCATCAAACATGTTGTGTTGGTGTTCCTCAACAAAATGGGGTGGTTGAGAGGAAACACAGGCATTTATTATAAACTGCCCGTGCATTGTTATTTCAATCAAAGCTTCCTCTTGTTTTTTGGGGAGAATGTTTGCTTACTGCAACTCATCTTATCAACAGATTTCCCACTAAATTGTTACAGAACAAATCTCCTTTTGAATTGCTTAATGGTTCTCCTCCTTCTTATGATCATCATTTAAGAGCATTTGGTTGTCTTTGCTATGCATCTACTCTTACTCATAGCCGTGATAAATTCCAACCACGTGCTGTCCCTTGTGTGTTTGTTGGTTATCCTGTAGGCAAAAAGGCTTAGAGGTTATATAATCTTGTTACTAAAAAAATTTTCTCCTCTAGAGATGTCATTTTCTTTGAATGTGTATTCCCTTCCATTTCTTCTTCTTCTTCTCCAATGTTTCCTATTTTTGATTCTTCTTTTATTGATCATTTTCCTTCTTTTGATTCTATCAATTCTGATTCCATTTCTTCTCATCCTGTTCCATCTTCTGCTTCTGTTCCATCTTCTCCTAATGTTCCTTCACCTTCTTCTTCTACATCATCTGATTCTCCATCTTCATCTTCTCCTTCTAATCCTCCTCCAATCAGACACTCTTCTAGAATGTCCCATCCTCCTTCCTATCTGCAGGATTATGTTTGCCATAATGCTGCTTCTGCCAATTGTTCTCATACCATCACCAATTTTTGTTTTTCCACTTCTCAACTTGATTTGAATACTCTTCCTTCTGATTCTCAGAAGCTTATTCATTCTATTGATTCTTGTACTGAACCTCACTCTTACCATGAAGCTGCTAAGTTTCCTGAGTGGGTTGATGCTATGCAAAAAGAGTATTCTGCTCTTGAAGCTAATCAGACTTGGATTGTTGTGGATCTTCCATCTCACAAGAAACCAATTAGGTGTAAGTGGGTTTACAAAGTCAAGTATCATGCTGATGGGACTGTAGAGAGATGTAAGGCCAGACTTGTAGTTAGAGGTGATACTCAGAAATATGGCCTTGATTACCTGGAAACCTTCTCTCCAGTTTTGAAAATGACAACTGTTAGAGCCCTTGTGGCTGTTGCTACTAAATTTCATTGGCCTTTATACCAATTGGATGTCAACAATGCTTTTTTACATGGAGAATTAGATGAAGACATTTATATGTATCCTCCACAAGGCATGCAACTTCCTTCTTCTAAGTGTTTGAAGCTACAAAAGTCTTTGTATGGTCTTAAACAGGCTTCAAGACAGTGGTATGCTAAACTCTCAGCTGCTTTACTTAGTCTTGGTTATAAAAGGTCTTCTAATGATCACTCTTTATTTTCCAAAACTATGGTTGGTTCAGTGGTTTACATTGCAGTTTATGTGGATGATATAATTCTCACTGGAACAAACACTGCCGAAATTGCTTTTGTTAAGCAATTTTTGGATTCTACTTTCAGGATCAAAGACTTAGGCTTTCTTAACTATTTTCTTGGCATTGAGGTCCTTCAACATGATTCAGGTCTTATACTTACACAAAGGAAATTTGCCAAGGATTTGGTGTCTGAATTTTACTCAACTCCTCCGACTCCTGCTTCCTGTCCTTTACCTTCTGTTTCTCAACTTAAGCTCAAAGAAGGTATTCCTCTTGAAGATCCTTTGCAATATAGGAGGCTTGTTGGCAAGTTAAACTATCTCACAAACACAAGGCCTGATTTATCTTTTGTTGTCCAATACTTGAGCCAATTTATGCAAGATCCTAGGCTACCACATTGGGTTGCTGCTCTTCACACTTTGTCATATGTTCATGGTACTTTTGCTCAGGGATTATTTTACAACAATTCTTCTGATGTCACTTTATCAGCTTTTTGTGACTCAGATTGGGCTTCTTGTCCTAATACCAGAAGGTCCGTTAGTGGTTTCTTTATTTCTCTTAGAGGATCTCCTATCACTTGGAAGTCTAAGAAACAACACACTGTCAGTCTTAGCTCTGCAGAAGCTGAGTACAGGAGTCTTAGGAGAATTACAGCAGAATTAACATGGTTATCAAGGCTTTTCAGTGAATTTCAAGTTCCTAATATAACTCCTGTCCAAGTTAATTGTGATAGTTTAGCTACTATTCACATAGCAAAGAATCCAGTCTTCCATGAATGGACTAAACACATTGAGTTAGACTGTCATTTTGTTCGAGAAAAATTACAAGATGGTTTGATTTCTTTAAGCCATACTACTACCAAAGAGCAGCTTGCTGATTTGCTAACCAAATCTTTGCCTAAATCACAGCATGATCATTTACTATCCAAGTTTGGCGTTATCCAACCCCAAACTTGAGGGGGGGGGGGGGTGTTGGATTTATAGTTGCATTTCTAAATAATAAATAAAAGTCTGAACCGGGTTCGATATGGTGATCAACCCGGTGGTTAGCATAGGCGGGAAAGTTTGTTAGTGATTGTTTGTGTATATAGTTTAGAGCTGCTGTACTTCTTTTCGGTTAATGAGAATAACAGATTAGTTTTGCCTCTCTATTCTCTCAATTACCGTTCAATATCTTCCCGCATGAGAAATACTTGACGCCGATCAATCGGATGTAAAATCCAACTTCTGGTGGTGTAAAAACGAATCAACTCAGACGATTCGACCACAAATAAATGTGCCTACCTGCCAATGCCGACTTCACCAGTTTACTACGACGCCGGTGAGAATCTGAAATTTGGCGTGTACTGTAATTGAGTTCGGAGAGATGATGCTACCGCCAGGTTGAGAAATGTGTTGGTGGCGATACGGTGGTCGACGATTTATTTGCTAAAAAGGGTGGCGCAACCTGACCAGATTTATGTTCTTGGCGGTGGTTGTAATTGAGTCCGATTGATGATGGCGGTCATGTTACACTTCAGGCCATGAATCATTAAAGAAATAAGTCATGCAATTTGGACTGGGGGTGATGCAAGCGAAAAAGGGTGATGGTGGTGCAATCGAAAACTAAAACCATGAACTGGGGGTGATGGTGGTTTTAATTTGGAGAATGAAGAAAGAAATGGGGATGATGATGATGATGCAGGAGATGGGCCCATCGATTCCACTTGTATTTATTTGTAATTTGTTTTAAAGATAAAGGTATAACAGTCTTTTTACATAAAGTTAACAGATTTTTTTAACAGAAGTTAGTCGTAGGGACAAAATCCATAACGTTTTGGCAAAAGGTAGGGACGATATCCGTAATTTTTAAAAAGTAGGGACGATAAGTGTAATTCGTGCAAACCATAGGGACGAAATCCGTAATTTACTATAAAATCAAATACATGGTTTTTGAAAGAAAAAAAAACATTAAATATCTAAATTAAACAAAATAATATAGTAATAAAAGAGTGACCTCGCATGATCCTAGATTCCAAGACCGAGTCTTATCTAGGATGTGTTGTGATTCATACATATGGGACCGGACCGGCTGCCGTAGTGATGGTCATACATGAATTTTATTTTATTAGTGGTATATTCTTTATATTAATAAAAAGACATAAAGTTAGGGATATAGACATTATATTAAAATAATACTTTTAGAAGAAAAACAAAGTAACAAGTCTTTATAGATTTTAATCGATGATGAAGTCTTAGAGTTGGTTCGGGATAAATCTTTTTTACCCTACCTTAAGAAACACCGAAATGGTAAAAATATTTTCTAGCATATATAACACTGAGAATCCACATACAAACAAACATAACCGGTAAGATTCCGTTCGAAAGGAAAGAGTAAGATGATGATAAACATTACCGTTATCTTAAAAAATAAAAAGATCACACCTAGAAAGACCTCTAACTCAGAAAACATATATACAAACAAGTAACAAATAACGGGAGCAAAAGAAACATGCATACAGTTACCTATCTATATATTTTCAAACATTTGAAGAATAAAAATAAATATTTTATTTAGTATGGCATTAAAATTGAATTTTATATTGTAGTGTCAAATTACAGTTAATTAATTTTATAATTTTTTTTTTACTTTTTTTTTTTTTGCTTTTCTTCGTTTTGTATCCGGATGTAACGAATTTAGAAAATGAGTTGGTTGTGTGTAATTACCTATATATATATTTTTAAACATTTGAAGAATAAAAGTAAATATTTATTTAAGTTTGTGTTTAAAATATAATATTTTGATGATTAAATGTAATATTTTATTTGGATGGTATTAAAATTGAATTTTATATTGTCATATCTAATAACAATTAATTAAAATTATAATTTTTTTTCTTTGTTTTATATCCGAGAGCAACGAGTTTAGAAAAGAAGTTGGTTGAGTAATAGGTAAAATTTTAAATTTTAAATATGAGTTGACCATAATTTTATAAATGATTTTGATAGTTACATGTTTTTTATTTTCGTTTTCTTCACGTATCGTTAAAGAAAGACAATGGTTTTGTGTGCTTACGTTATCCCCACGGCAACCTTCATTGATCACCAACAATTTATATTGTTGGTAGTGTAGCAATTCAACTGTTTTGTGTACCCGTACTATCCCCGCATCATATAACAGCCTTCAGACAACGCGCGGCCCGAAAAATCTAGTAAACAACATATATAAAATAGTGAAAAAGATGAAACATGCACTTTGTCGTAGAAGTCTTTAACCTTTATCCACCGCCTCCACGAACTCCTATCGCCGATCATATCCCCGGAGAGAGGGAAATCTACCAAATTTTGTCGAATTATCTCCTTTCATGTCAGTTTTGGTCCGCCTCTTCTCCTCTTCCCCACCACATTGATTGTCTCCATGCTCCTTATTCATTTGTCTCCTACGTACATCTCTGAATCATCTCAACCTCCCGTCCCTTATTTTTCAAGAGATAAGTGCTACCCCTAATCTAATCTAAAAACCCTCATTCCTTGTTCTGTCTAACATCGTATGCTCGCACATCCACCTCAACATTCTCATCTCCAACTTTCACATTTAGGTCTTCTTGATTGGCCAACAATAGGTTCCGTACAACATAACCGGTCGAACTGCCACTCTACATAAATTTTCTTTTAGTCCCACCAGAAACCTTTTGTCATGCAAAACGCCTGATGTTGCTCTTCATTTGCACAAACCTGTCTGAATGCGCTCGACTACATCACAGTCAATGTGTCTGTCACTCTAATAATTGACATAAACAACTTTTACTTTTCAAAATTTTATTGTTATCTGTAACATTTGCGTTTTACCCGATTGAGAAATCCGACCCGTTTGAGATTTCATGATTTACCGATTTGCAAATTATTGAGAACCGGAAGAATTTTCGGGTATTTATACCCCAATTATTGGGTCTAAATGATTCATAATCATTTTTAGAAATCAAATACTTAATTACAATCAATTGAATCAAATTGGAAGTCTCGAATTGAAAATAAAACAATTTCCAGTTTTTACGCGATTTTGGTACGTGATTCGTCGTTTACCGAGAATCTCGTGTTTGATCACCGTATGTCAAATTCAACATTTTTATGAGTCTAATAATCAATTATCATGTCATGAGTCATCACACATTTGATCGACTCACGAATCGTTGGTGAATTGCCCAAAACCGATACGTACGTCAAAACCGACGTCAAAACCGACCAAAAACGCCTAATTTAACTTAATTTGTGCATTATTTTGAGATACGTGATGTGTTTATATTCATTTTGAGTGGATTATACTTGGTAATCATGATGAAAGTATTAAATGGGTGTTTTGGGAGAAAACGGGACTAGAAAACCTCGAAGAACGAAGAACCGAGCACGAAAACGGTGAACTGACGAAAGGGATTTCTCGCAGGGAGTGATGCGGGCCGCATAGGCACCCATTAAACCCCAATGCGGGCCACATCGTGCCCAGCACGCAAAATGTCAGGATTTTTCCTTTGAAACCTGTTTTTACCCCCATTTTGAGCATTTTTTCCCAAACCCTAATCACCTCCAAAACCCTTATGACGACTGCCATCATCCTTCCCCACCATTTTTGAAGATCTAAAGCTCGTTTTGGAAGGTTTTAAGCTTATAAGAGTGTCGGTTTTCACCATTTTAGGTTCGTTTCTTCAAACCCATCATTTTCTTCCTCCTTCTTTGCTAGTTCATGATTAAAAAAATTATTTTTATGTCCAGATCTTGTTTATGCATGATAATAGATGATAGATCTTGTGATTATTTGATTAAAAAGTGGATTTTTATTATTTTTTTACTAGTTTTTATTGATTTCCATGATTTATTATTAATGAATCATGATGGAGATTGAGGGATCTTGATTAACCTTGCTAAAGCTTATATTTTTATGTATGATTCACCATGAAGACATGATGTTGTGGATAGATTTAGGGTCTTGTTGATGAAAAACATCACCTTGGTGAATTTTTCATGGAAAATAAATATATATTTTTTTCAAGCATACTTAGATCCATACAAAAATGTTGACTTGATGATGATGAATGATCGATTTGAGATATTTGAACATGATTAGCCATAAATAAAATAGCCTGAATATTTTTCATGCAAAAGGATATAATCTTGGTGATTTTTGCCTAGAAATAATCTAAATTAGGGTTCATGTTGGAAATAATTAATTTGGCAAAATAATTATTTATTTGTTTGATTTAGGGCTCGATAGTTAATATATGTTATGTTTATGTTTAGATTATCCTAGGATTAATTCGTGGATGATAAATATGACTTATGTGAATTTATAGAAAATAAATAAGATTTGTGACGTCGTATGAATTAAATTGTTGAATAAATATTTATTTGCCATCATTTGACTTAGTTTTAAGAACGACCTATCTCATGATCAGAATCGTACGTTATCACCAAAATTAAATCACTGAGTCGTCAAATCATTTGTGTCGTGATAATTTATTTATTTATTTAGATATTTAGTTATTTACTCGATTATTACTCCATCTTGTTTAGTCATCGAATTCGTCTTCAAGTTTATTCATCTCGTGTCGTGGTATCGTTGTCTATTAGTGTCTTCTTCGCCATGTGAGTATTCATAGCCCCTTTTCTTTTACTGTTTTGGGGTGCAACATGTACTATCAGAACGTAAACTCTTTATGCTTTATTCCAAAACTATATGTGATCGATGTGATTGTTATGTGTATACTTGTGTGGATTATTGCTATGAACGATTGAACGATGGAACGATTGAACGATGGAACGATTGAACGATTGACGCATCTCATTAACTCATTGAGTCGGGGTTACGATAATAGATCTATTGGTGTGGCAACCCACTTGGTCTGCCTCGCGTGTGCCGCCTTGTGATTGAATGCCTAAATGCCGAGGGCTTGAGTGCGTCGCCTATTATGTGCTTTGATTCGTTTCATGTTTATCATATATGTTTACACTTAACTCACTTAATCACATGTTTCAAATACATATCAATACGTTACACCTATGTTTACTCACCAACTATTCGTAGTTGATCTTTATTTTGTACATGTTGCAGGTTTTTTTATTTGATGTTGTTGACCGCTTTGATGACACTTTAGGATGCATGTGGCCTTAGTGAGACCTAATGTAATCAAGTTAATTTGAATTTACCATTGTATTGCATTGTAGTATTCTATTGTTATGAAATGGCCTGATTAAGAATATCGCAACATTTAATTAGTGTTGTGTGCATCTAGACAATCATCACGCCCCGATATATTCCGCCATCGGTTGTGGTGTGACATTATCATTATCATTTTAAAATACTAAGTTTCTATGGAAACAAAGTGTAAAGACAATGGTCCCCAACAAACTAAATGTCATTTTCTTGTTTGGTTCCACTAGGGAGCAAGGCTCATGGTGCAAGTGTGACTACATGTGAGCACACAAAAAGATACGATAGCCTTTTTTTGTGGACTTCACTTAACCTTATTTTTTCTGTGGCGTGGCATAATGTATAGCGATCATTTTGGAGCTTATGTGATTCTCTAGTTTTCCTCTTCAAAGACAACTAAATCATCTGAATCGGACATGTTGAAGTGGCTAACGAACCTATGGTGGGATCAGATTTTCAAGTTTTTATTTATTTTCTTCCCCAATACATTTACATATATACATTTTATTTTTAGTTATCTATAACATTTTCTGGTTTTTGAACCGATCCGATCAATGATTCATTAAGATGTTTGTCTTAGTTATTGGTTTGATTTAAAACATTTGATGTGACGTTCATTATTTCATTTTCTAGAATAATGACGCTTAATTATCATATACATTTAAAAATTATTATATACAATTTTGTAGATCGTAAACATAAACGTAAAGGGTGGGAGGGACGCCTGTAACTAAGTTGTCGCGGCTTCCCCTGCTTTCGCGACTACCACCGCCATTTATGCAATTTGTTGCTGCTGCTTCAATGTTATAGTTGTTGGTTGCTTCTCCTAGCCGCTGCTAGCCATGAGAAGTGGGTACGATTCGTCCACTTAAATTGTCAAAATACCAATATATTAATTAACAAAATGAAAAATATATTATATTAGTTTTCTATCACCACCTACTTCATACTATTATATTTGTGCTTCAAATTCATTATTTTTTTCTCGCATAAGTTCACACAAACTGAATGGCTGGAGCTTTGAACCATTCGGTGACTACATTTTATTTTTAATTATCTATAACATTATTAGGTTTTTGTAACCGATCCAATTAATGATTCATTAAGATGTTCGTTGTAGTTATTGGATTGGTTTTAAAACATTTGATGTGACATTCACTGTTTCAATTTCTAAAAAATGACACTTATTAGCAATTATTTACATTTATTATATATATACTTTTGTTGATCATAAGACAAACATAAACGTAAGGGTGGGAGGGGGCGTCTGCAGCTTTGTTGCCGCTGCTTCCCCTGCTTCTTCGGCTACCGCAGTCGCTTATGCAGCTTGTTACTGCTACTTCGATGATCTAGTCGTTGCTTCTCCCAGCCGCTGCTATCCGTGAGAAGTGACACGATTCTCACTTAAATTACCAAAATACAACTATATTAATTATCAAAATGCAATAGAAATTTACTAGTTTTCTATCACCACCCAATTCATTCTACTACCTTTTCGTTTCAATTTTGTTTTCTCTCTCATAAGTTGACACAAGCTGATTGGGTAGAGCTTCAAACCATTCGACTATTACATTTTATTTTTAATTATC
Organism: Deinandra increscens subsp. villosa; assembly: GCA_039602395.1. Lineage (NCBI taxonomy): Eukaryota > Viridiplantae > Streptophyta > Magnoliopsida > Asterales > Asteraceae > Deinandra > Deinandra increscens. The sequence goes on along the minus strand of JBCNJP010000024.1, from coordinate 58,291,305 downwards.
TATAACATTATTCGGAGTTTGAAACCAATCCAATCAGTAATTCATTAAGATGTTCGTTTTAGTTACGAGTTTGGCTTTAAAACATTTGATGTGACATTCATTCTTTCATTTTCTAAAAAGTGACGCTAAACATGTATTTACATGTAAAAGTTATTATATATAATTTTGTTGAAAGTAAGACAAACATAAACGTAAGGGTGGGAGGGGTGCCTTTAGTTTTCCTGCCGCTGCTTCCCCTGCTTCCTCGTCTACTACCACCGCTTATGCCGCTTGTTGTTGATGCTGCGATGATCTAGCCTTGCTACCTCTCCTAGTCGCTGCTAGCTGCGAGAAGTGGGCACGATTCTTCCACTTAACTTATCAAAATACCATGATATTAATTTCTGAAATGCCATAGATATTTTACTAGTTTTCTATCATCACCCACTTCATTCTACTACCTTTCAGCTTCAAATTCAGTTTTTTGTCTCTCATAAGTTGACATAAGCTGATTGGATAGAGGTTCGATTCATTCGACTATTTCATTTTATTTTTTATTATCTTTAACATTATTCGGTTTTTAAAACCAATCCAATGAATGATTCATTAAGATGTGCATTGTACCGGTTTGGTTTTAAAACATTTTGATGGCTAATTCATTGTTTCATTTTCTAAAAAAATGACGCTTAACATTTATTTATATTTAAATGTTATTATATGTATTATTGTTGAACGTAAGACAAAAATAAATGTAATGGTGGGAGGGGCGCCATCAGCTTTGCTGTTCTGTTGCTAACACCGCCGCTTAGGCAGCTTGTTATTGTCGCTTTTCCTAGTCGTGAGAAGTGGGCACGATTCTTCCACTTAACTTACCAAAATGCCACATATCATTACTATTTTTTTTATCACCACCCACTTCATTCTACTATCTTTCTACTTTGAATTCATTTTTTTTATCTCTCATAAGTTGACACAAATTGATTGGGTGAAGCTTTAAACCATTCCAGTACTACATTTTATTTTTAATCATCTATAACATTATTCGGAGTTTGAAATTGATCCAATTATGATTCATTAAGATGTTCGTTTTAGTTACCGGGTTGGTTTTAAAACATTTGATGTGACATTAGTTTGGGTTTAAAACATTTTATGTTTTTCATTTTCTAAAGAAAGACAGCTTAACAATTATTAATGTAACATCCCGAAATTTGAGAAATACGTGATTAATATGATTAATACACATGATATATGTGTTAGAAAGCTAAACGTGTTAAAACGTTTGAAAAATGCATGTTTACCCATTACCGGGTAATAAATCGATAAAAGATAGTATTTCATGAATAATACGCGTGTTGATTGGTAAAATGAATGAAGGAAATGAGCTTATATGTGTTTTATATCAAAGTTAATTGATATATATTATGTTAGCATGAAAAACGTAGCTAAACATTTATATGATGGAAATAAATGATAACCGGGAGAAAATAGGTTTACACGATTACATGATATTGAAATCATGTATAAGATATATATGAATACATGTGAAATATTCATTTGATGGATATATACGTGGAATTACGTGTTTGGATAGTTATACGTGTGAAAAATGCATGCTTAAATAGTTAACAAGAAAATAGAAGGGTAGAAAGTGTAAATTATGGAAATACACAAATATATATGTATATATATATTTTATATATGACCCGAACCTTCAAGAATGTTAGAAACATGTTTAGGAAGGTTATAAGATGTAAAATGATAGTTACATCAAAAGATTAGGGTTTAATATGCATAAGATAAAAGTTAAAGGGCTAAAAGTGTAATTTATTTAAAGTTATGAATACTTACGGATATTATACCTTTTATAAGTACCCCGAGGCTTATAATGTATTATAATAATATCCTAAAGTGATTCGGTACATAAAATAATAAGTATTATAAAGTTTGAGGGGCCAAATGTGTAAATAATGAAAAATATATATAAATATATATAAAAATATATACGTATGTATACGTATATTATCGAGAGTGTCCCGAGCCTTAAAAACCTTATTAAACATGTTTTATAATGATTTGGTGCATAAAATAGCAGTTCGGTAGAAGTTTAGGGGTTAAAAAGTAATTAAAAAGTAGAGGGACCATTTCTGCCAAAACCTCAAAGTACCAGGCGGTACGCGCAGCCCTCTCTCCTCCCCTTGGCGATACGCGAGCCGGGTCCGTCGCGAATTTGGCCATGGCTCGACCTTGCAGCCGACGTTTAACCCACCTACGCGTCGTTTTCGTTCGAATTAGTCACTGCTACACGTGTAGGAACCCCTGGGGCGACTCTGATTGGTTATAAATACGGGCCCTAATCACTTCGAAACAACTCGCCAATTTACGATCTAAACACCATAAAAACCCTTAAACTGAACCCGAACCTTCTTCTGCGAAATTCGAGCAAACGGTGAAGTGTTTGGAGGCCATCTCCTGCAGTCCTACATTTCGAGGTATGCTCTACAAAACCCCTCAATCAATTTCAGTTAATGTTGTTGTTATAATCGAGTTCTAAATCTAGGTTAAAATTAGGGTTCTTGGATATAAATCATCAAATTCGGGTGATCGGGTGGGAGTTAGGCTCTGAATTTTTGTAGGTAATCCTAATTTAATGATGTTATATAAGAAAGCCCTAAGTTTATTTCACAATTGGAAAAGGTTTGGTATAAGGTTTTGTAAACGGGTCAAAAATTAGGGTTTTCGTGTCGTTGTTCTGCCCAAATCGAGCAAACGGTTTTGAATTAAGCTTTGCCATTTTAAAGGATATTATAAAATGTTATAATGGATAATACCCTAAGACGGTTTTGAATAAAAATGAGTTTTGCTATAGAAATGAGAAAAATGGGAAATTAGGGTTTTGGAATATAAATATTTAATATAAAATAATCCGGAGGGTATGGAGACTTGAATTTTGGTATGGTAACATATTTATATATATAATAAGTATATATGGGTTTAAAATGGATAAATAATAAAGTATTTAAAATACCGAGTTAATCGGTTATTAGAAGTTCGCACGGACCGGAAGGGTAGGCACCTGTACACTGGGGTTTCTGGCAATAGCGGGGGTGTCGCCATCCCATCTGGGCAATGGCATCCCAACACTGGGCGATCCCGGAGTGAGTGTCTACTTATAGGAATGTGCGTCTTCATATTATCATTAAAAGAAAAGGATAACTGCCTAAAGGGCATTTTGGTCATTTTGACCTTTAAAAAGGGATAAACTTAATAATTGAATATTATTAAGGTAATAAGATATTAAAATAAACATAGGAAGTGTTTATTGTGTAAACCTTGCGTTAACGCCATACGATACGCAAATTAGGTTAAATCGGGAATCGTAGCGGGAGTTCTGTCCAAGTAACCGAGTTAAAGAAATAAGGTGAGTTCTATGAGCCCACTCTTTAAATATTTTAAATGTTTTAAATGTTTTCGGGCTGATATACATACAAATGTTATAAAATGCATTTAAATGATTTATAACTGAAATGTTGCGTATCTGAACTATTGGAGTGTTAAACTGTTGAATTGCCTTTGAATGAATATATATTATATATCAAATTGCTAAGGTGCTAATTGATAAATGGATATATTGAACTATTAAATTGATATATATATATATGTGGACTGTTATGGAAATGCATATACGTGAAATATCTTGAATTGATAAACTGTTAAAAGGCTTTTGGGATAATATATATAGTAATATATATATATATATGATATGTTATGAAAATGATATTAAATCATTGTACGTGTTATAACGTAATTATAATGACTGTGATATGATATGTGTTATATTTGCTTTGAAATTAAATAGTCAAGTGATAAAGGAATTATTAGTAAACGTTATAGTGAATATGTATGATTATATGAGAACAGGTGATGCATTTGCTTTATTATTATGTGGTGGATACGCCGCTGGTACTTCCTATATATATACATAATAATATTAGTTACCCAGTATATCAGAAGTGTGGAGGATACGCCCTGTATACATACACTAACGATAAATTGGGAGATGTCCACTTGTTGCAGTATATGAAGACCTTATCACTGTTTACTAATAATCTTAAGTCTCTTGGGTATTTAACTAAGGGGCGGGTAGTAGTACAGAGGGAGTTAGGAGGTAGTGTTGCTCAATGGGATTAGAGACCACTACAAATAGAAAAGGGAAAAAGCTACTGTCCGTTATAGGGAATGCTCTAGAAGGGTAAACTCGGCAGTAAGCAAATAGGGGAAGGCGGTGCAACTGTCCGTTACAGGGAATGCCCTAGAAGGGTAAACTCGGCAGTTAGCAAATAAGGGAAAGCGAGACAACTGACCGTTATAGGGAATACCCTAAAGGGGTAAACTCGGCAGTCCGCAAAGATGGTTTCTCTGCTTATACATTAGCAGGGTTTACACTGGTAATAAATGTTGGGGTTGTAGGAAGGGATAGCGGGATAAATGGTTTTATAGGGGGTGTTTCCTGTTAAGGAATATTATGTGTTGTATAATTGTGATATATATTATACTTGATAAATGTCTGTGAAAAAGGGATCTTGCAGGTCCAAGGGTTTTAAACCTCACGCCGAGGTAAAGCTTTTAAAATATAGAACTCACCAGCGTAAGCTGACCTTTTCCAAAAATGTATGTATGTCAGGTCAGGGTGAGGCTTCGACTAGTTATGAGAAGGCCCTGGTGATAAGGGATTAGACGGGCAAGCTATCAGACGGAAGGAGGGTGTTGGCAAGCTGGCATAGTTATAGCAATAAAACGTAGTGACAGATAGTATTTCCTTATGTAAATTATCTCTTACTTTGTAGTACTTGGCAAATAAATAAAAGTTTAAAATTTCCGCTGCTTAGTTATCTCTGTTGATACCTTGTGTTCATGAGTAAATCCGATTCGTGACCCCTTCTAGAGCCAAGTCTGGGAGTGGGCGTCACAATTAATATTTAAAAAAATTATTATATATATTTTTGTTGATCGTAAGACAAGCTTAAACATAAGGGTGAGAGGGGTGCGTGCAGCTTCATTGCGCTGCTTCCCCTGCTTTCGCGGCTACCACCTCCGCTAATGCAACTTGTTGCTACTGCTTCGATGATCTAGTTGTTGCTAGCCATGGGAAGTAAGCATGATCCTTCCACATAAATTACTAAACTACGATTGATATTTTACTAGTTTTCGTTCGCCACCCGCTTCATTCTACTACCATTTTGATTCAAATTCATTTTTTTTCTCTCATATGTTGACACAAACTGATTGGGTGGAATGATCGTGCTTACTTCCCATGGTAATGATTTAAAGCTGATCCATGTTATCTATAACATTATTCAGTTTTTAAAGCTGATCCAGTCAATGATTCATTAAAAGATGTTCGTTTTAGTTACCGGCTATGCAGTTAATACGGTTCAAAATCAAATAGCGGTCGAGGACTGCTATATGAGATATAGGTTATCACGGTGATATAGCAGTGGGATAGCGGTAATTTTAATATAAATATATATATATACACATATATTTATATATAAGAAACATAAAACACCAAAATATTAATTGTAATATTAAATATCAATACTCAAAAGTGTTTGTAGGGTTTACAGATGCATGTGAATATGGATTCAGATGACATTGGTCGTTAGTTAGAAGAAATTGATGCAGCCCTAAACCTTCTTAACCGCTATAGCACCGCTATATGAGACCGATATTTGTGCTATATCGACCGCTATGACCGATAAATGCAGAACCGATATTTTAACTGCTATATGAGACCGATATTTTTCATAGGGTCCGCTATCCGCTATAGCACCGCCATAACACCGCTATAGCACCGCTATTAACTACATAGGTTACCGGTAATGATTTATTAAAAGATGTTCGTTTTAGTTACAGGTTAGGTTGTAAAACATTTGATGTGATATTCATTGTTTCATTTTCTAAAAAATTGACAGCTTAACAATTTTTTTTTTTTAAATTTACATATAATTTTGTTGATCATAAGACAAACATAAAACGTAAGGGTGGGAGGGGCGCCTGCAGCTTCGTTGCCGCTACTTCAGTGGCTACCACCGCCGCTTATGCAGCTTGTTGCTGCTGCTTTGATGATCTAGTTGTTGTTGCTTCTCCTAGCCATAAAAGTGTGCACGATTCTTCCACTTAAATTATCAAAATACTAGTATATTAATTACCAAAATGCTATAGATACTTTACTAGTTTTCTATCACCTTCCACTTCATTCTATTACCTTTCTACTTCAAATTATTTTTTTTCACTCATAAGTTGACACAAGCTGATTGGGTGGAGCTTCAAATCATTCGACTACCACCCTTGTCCACGCAGGGGCGGATCTACAATGGGTTCACCGGGTTCTAGGAAACCCATTGTGATTTGAATTTTTTTAGACATATATATAAAAAGACTGGGATGAATCTACATATATTCTTAGAGTTAATCCTATACAGAGGCGAAACTAGAAAAGTTTTTGAGTGGGTCCACAATTTTTTTTACGGAGTCACTAGTTTTAGATGTTTTATTTTCATATAAACGTACATAAAGAAATTTGGTCTATTACTTACTAAATAGTTTTTAATGCAGGCGCACGTTACGACACGACATTGCGAGTAAAGAAAAAAAATAACTGATAAAAAAAACTCTACATGATTTGATAAAAAAAATCTATACCGTAACATTGACAACGATATAATAGTAAAAAAATAATAGTAAATGGCTAGAAATGAAGATAAGAGAAAAAATAACGTGTGAAGAAAAATAATAATGACAAAATGTTTGTCTACTAAAAAAAGTCTATAGTTTTATATATTGTAATATTTCATTATAATAGGGGTCTAGAATTAATGTATTTAAAAATAATTGGTCTATAATGAAAGTAAATAAAAAAGATGTGGAAAATGAAGTACCATCATTTACTCTCCTCATTTATAGCACTAAAATTAATAAAGAATGCTAGTGAAAAAAAAATGTTAATGACAAGATTTGAACTTGCACCCATTAAAACTCAAACAAGGGTTCTTACCACTAGGGTAATTGCTTGCTTTATTTCATTTTCACAAACTAAGTATTTATTAACTCATCTTCACAAACTTTTTTTTTAAAAAAACCGTTCACATAATTTTTCATTTTGCGTACGAGGTTGAGGGGGTCCACGGGGACCCCCTAGGCCTAATAAGGGTCCGCCCCTGATCCTATAACACACAATATCTTCCAGTGCAATGGTTTCATGTTCTGTAATTGATGTTTGTGGTGCGAAAAAAAATCTTTGCTCGCAGTGATTTTTGTTCTTTTTTACAGATATAAACTGTCAATATTAAAAAAAAACACCAAAATGAGAGGGAATTGAACTTGAGTTCTACGAATGAAAAGACAAACATATACCTAGTTGATCTAGACATCATTTTAATCAAATTGCACTACAAAATTTATTTTAAAAGAACCAATTTTGACCTGCTTGGCTTTTAAACTTTTTGTTTTCTCGTTTACAAGATTTGTTATTTTTACATTTATATGCTTTTGTCTATAGTCTATAGTCTATACCATACTAAACCTATTTAGTTAAAATAATATTAGTTATCAACCATAAATGCTTTTATCAAAATAGATAACTTATGTATCTAATTAGTGTATATTGATCATCGATTTTTTTTTCATTCAAAGTATTTCAATTATATTAGAAACGGGTAAGATACACGATTCAAGTCATTATGATGGGAAGGCGGACAACAAGTTGCGCCGCCAGTCACTTTTTAAATAGCAAAACCTAATAAAAACAACGTTCTTCAATCTAGAAGTCGTAATATTCCCGTGCATGACGTTTTGGATCCGACTCAGCGTGGTCACCGCCTCCGATTTAAGATGACTGAATGTATCAAACGTGAAAAGAACAAACACATGTTGATTTTTGATACATGCTTTCTCGTGTTTGTTCACCTTCCCAGCTGCCGCTCTGGATCCGACTCAATGTATATTCGTATTGTTAATATTCAACTTTACCGACTAAACCGTAAATTTTAACATTTACTTATTAATATTCCGCACCCAAAAAATAAACCCACAAAAAAGAATTCGTGAATCCGACGCTCCCTCCACCTAACATAACCGGACTACGAGTCTATTTGGGTGCACCAACACGATTTATTTTATAAATGACGTCACCTTGGGTTCTAGAAAAAAGTCGTTTAAAGTCTTTTTTATTGGGTCGCCATTATTGATTTATTAGTTACGCAAGGTAACTCTTATTGGTCGACTGGTCTCTTTCTTTCTTTCCAAATGACAAAACATTATATTATTAAACTAAAACACAATCCACCAAAGATGCTAGAATTAATATATCCAAATATCATCAATGAAACTTCCAAGAATCCATCTTCTCCAACACCTCCTTTCTACCCAACGACCAAGTTTTAATAAGATTGGAGAAAAATGTTGACTATTATAAAACCTAAACAAAATACAATTGATAAATCTATTATTACTCAATATTATATTCAAATGTATTATAATGTAATATTATATTCATTAGTTTAATGTGTTTTATTAATGAAGCACAATGTACAAGTGTTAATGCGTCTGTGTGAGATATGTGGCTGTGAGACTTGCCGTGTAAAACCAAGAAAGAAACCTACTCACTCATTGATTTCTCTCAAATGGCATGGCAGTGCACCTTCCCACCGACTATTGTGCCGCCGTCTTGCCAAAGATCATCTCTCTATCGCCGTCTCGACCCAATACCACCACCATCTCTTAATTTTGTTAGCTTCACCGAAACCCTAACCGAAGACGATAGATTTGGGAACGGCGATGTGGTTGTGGTTCGATACGGCGGCAGACAGAGACGATCTGCCTTTGTTCGCGGTTTTTCCACCGTCGTCTCCCTCCTCTTTCAGGTACGCAAATGAAATCGAGTTACTTACCTTGCGTTTCATTTCGATTTGTTTTTAGGGCTTTTTACCATTAGTGTTAGTGTAATTTGGGGCCATTTCATGTTCGGTTTTCTTTTAGATTGTCCACGGCATTTGTTGTGAATCTCATGTTCTTTTTACTTCTGCTGGGAGCTATTGTCGATTTCAGCAGTTCTCCGTCTTTGTTTTTAGTCGCCTCCAGTTCTCGCCGTCGGTTGTTTGGAGGTGTGCAAGTAGAAGAAAAGGGGCAGAAAATACCGATCAGGTGCGAAGAAAAAGACAGCTAATTTTTACCAACTCAATTGTTGATCTAATTCCTTTTTTTGGGGCCACGAGTTTAATGACTTGGTAGGAGCCAAGTAAAAAATCAAACAATTTTTTTAGTTGGGGTATGCATTTATTTGTGCCAACAATTGTTGATTTTGTTGTTAATTTCATCCTTTTTTAATTTCAGCTACGGCAATTCTGTATGATAGTGTGTGGACTACTAATCTTTTATTATTATGTGCATAATGTGAGTGTAGAATTTGTGTTCCTTAATTTTAATTTAATGGTTTTGAATTTATGCGTTCTGTTTTTAGGGATTTGTAGATCTATCATATGAGGAATATTGATGAGATTCTGATGTGTTTGAAATTCCATTGTTAGGCTGATAGAGAGCTGCTGCGCAGGGGATATAAACCTGAGGCCGTCTTTTTTGGAGATTTTAAGGAGGCTTGAAAAAATCAAGGAAACAATACGATTACATAAATTGTATTGTAATATGCATATGAGGTAATATGATTACATAAATTGTGCTTAGTATTTATTTGGATGGTAAAGTTATGCTATATACTTTTCATTTGCATCAAAACATAGATTTTATGAAAGAGCATGGCATTTTTTAGTTTGTTTTGCATGCTAAAAGGTATTTGTGAACAGGTTGATGATACTAAGACCCAACCCAAGCTATTAAATGTCTAACCACCTTTTCTGAAACAGGTTGCTGATATATATAGTTGCTTTTAAGGTTTTTGCCCTATGATTCTTTCTCATATTGATTTTCTACATATGATTTGTTCTTATATTCGTTATCATATTTATTTCCTGCAGCGATACTACTTCTATAATTATATCTTTATGTTATCATTTTTATTTCCTATAGTGATTTAGTAATTTTAGTTTTCTGTTGTGATTTAGTCTTCTGCCCTATGCTTCGTTTTCGCGAGTAGAATCCAAGTTACTAATGGATGTAATTGCAAGATCGTTAAAGGTACGGTTCACCCCCCTCACCACCTCTGTTGTTTGTAGTTATATTTTTTACTGTTAAGTTGTGCGTTGTTTTTTGTTTTGTTCTTTCTAGCTATTTTGACTTTCGAAAGTCAATTCTTTGGTGTTCCAATTTGGCTGTTTTGACAACCAAAAGTGAAACTATCGGGTGTTATGCATTTTTCGGATAGAAAATTGGCCATTTTGACTTTCAAAAGTCAAGTTGTAGGGTGTAGAGTGAAGGCTACAAATATTCAAAAGTATCGTCGTATCGCTATGCATTTGATTATCACTTGGTTTCAAATGAAGGTATTTGTTGTTTGTTATAATAATGGTGAACTTTTGATTGCGAATGTAGTTAATGATTATTTATGTCAAAGATGTCATGATCGACAATGCAACACATGACATATCTGGGATTTCAAAACATAGAATCGAACAGCATCCGCCGCAATGCGCGAGCGGTGCTCCAACGACTTGCCATCCAACCACATCGGGCGCGGAGCGCCGATCGAAACATCTTGTTGATAACAAAAAGGTGGATTTACTAAGTGATGGTGTTGGTCAAGATTTCAAAGGGCTAGGCCAGATCATAACATAACCATGAAGGCTAATCTACAAAATCACCAATTCCCCAGCCAGAAAAATTATCACTAAGTCACAACTCACAAACCAAAAAGAGGAATGACATAGAACATGGTATATGTATAAAGTAGAAACTTACCCTAACAACAAGAACAACCTAACGTTCAGCTCTGAAAAAGCATACGGAGTTGTCAAATAGTGTTTGCAGGTGAATAGTGACATAGAACATGGTATATGTATAAAGTAGAAACTCACACTACTATTTATCTATAAAACTTCTTATTTACCAAAGGGCTCAATATTAATTCTCACATCGGAGGTTGATTGTAGGAGGCCTCCTTCTCGAATGACTCACACAAACTAATTCTCACATAGGAGGTTGATTGCAGGAGACCTCCTTCTCGGGTGACTCTAACAAAGATGTTGATCTTAGCCGGTATTCTATCACCTTGAGCATTCCCTTGCCAAGATCACTTTTAGTAAGCCCAAGTCCTATCCCATTTCCCATTGAAGCAATAACTATTAAAAGTATTTCACTATGTTTGATATCCAAAATGTATATAACTAGTGGTTTGCCCATTGCATGCTTCGGGGGTACACAAAATACTAAACTAATGAATTCGACACGGTTTGGTCTTAAACAAAAATGTAGATAGCAAAACCATATTGGACTAAAAGTAACAATATACTCTCGTAGGAAATTTAAATGCAAACGTACACTTTAAATAAATGACGTTAGTAAGATAATAGAACACCAAAAAAGATGCTAAAAACAAAGATGAAAAACGCAAAGGGTACGTGCCCATAATTCGAACCCAAGTCCTTTGGGTGGGTATTCCTGGAGTTGGTCTCGAGAGGGTTCATATGTCTGATTTACCCAGAACACACGATTAAATAAATACATAAGGATCAGAATCATAAACATAATAGAGTGATCACGTGTCGAAGTCTAATAAAAAAATAAATAAAAGTTGTTTCTTAGCTACAACGAACTGTAGTATAGGATCGAAGTAGGTTGTCGAATCCACATGGAATGTGTGGAGAGTACTAATTTACTAATAAAATGATTAAACAAGAAAATTGGAATTTGATGTTGAAAATAGTTATAAGAAAAAGTGATTACTTCGGGATCCGGATTTGGCAACTACTAATTCGACTTAGGTTTAACCTAGCTGGGAAGTCACAAAGACGTGACTTTGTTTAAGTTGTTCGGCCCAATCTGTTATACTAATTTTCCACACTGTATCGAGTGTAAGAAAACCAAGAAAATATGATAATTGAGTTCTTACAAAATAAACCAGGTTGATTAATGTAATCAAACATACAATTGAATTAAAAAAGACTTAAGATGTCCACCAAATTCAATCCAAACTAAGGTTAAATAGAAATTAAACTAGCAAGTACACAAACCGTTCATCCAAAGTAATCACAAAAGGTTTTTAGCCTTGTATATTCACAATTAAAACTAAAATTGTCACCGAATTACACGATGAAATCATAAAATTTGATGAACGGGATGTTTTTCTATGCCCAAAATCGTGTCTAGAACACCCAAAAACGGCTAGAATGAAAAGTAAGTTCGTAACCCTAAAAATAAACTTAAATAACAAGTCCAAAAAATTGGATAATTCGTAATCTCGCCAAATTTAAATACAACTTGTTAACTTATTAGCTTTTTGGTAAAAGCTATAAGTTAAAATAGTGTTTAGGTGGTGTAAAATCACTTTTTTATTTTAACTTTCTGTTATAAAGATATAAGTCATTTTTTAAAAAGCACATTCAAACTGACTTTTTACAAAAACACTTTTTGTTATAAAGAAATAAATCATTTTCGGTCTTCTTATCCAAACACTTTTTTACTTACTGACTTTTTCCACTCAAAATCTAATCCAAACATTTTTAAAAAACTCATTTTAGTAAAAGTCATAAGTTAATAAGCTCCTTTCTAAAAAAAAAACACTTTCGGGTTCAGATAAGCACATCTAAAAATGATAACATTTTCACGTTATGATTTAAATTTTAGGTGGTTCGTGACATTATGATTACAAGTTTAAACTCGTTCTCGAAAAATCTTCATAAACTAGAATTAGCTTGTACAATCTTCACCGGAACCTATATGCTGCACAGGTATTCATCTTATGAGGTTTTGTCTATCAATAAATAGGGTCGTCATTCCTCATAGCATCTTTCTTGGTATATCTCACAAAATTTTGCTTTTGAGTGAAGATATACGTTGTACTCATTCCACGGCATCCTAAGGTCAAAATCGGAACCGATCGACCAAACTGGTTTGGATTGACAAACCAGTTCGGATCGATCCGTTTTCTTCATCACCAGATACTATTCACTTGTCATTCAAAACCGAAAACAGGTTTCGAAGGATAGGCCTTTGAATTTTAAACTGGCAACCCGTCCCAAAAGGATGAAAAACGTAAGCCACGTTCTTCACTTAGTTCATGACTCATGAGAGTGACCCGAAAAAAGTCAACTATGTTTGGTAGCAATTTTCACATGGTCAACATACCTTGATTTAAAGCATGCACAACTCCATTGTCAACAATAACATGTTGCTTACTCCTTGCCCTTCTATCTAATACTAGAGTTAATAATGTCTACTAGGTTTTAAACGAGCCGAGTCGATCTGATCCATTCCAACAGATGATCAAATCCAGCATTTGCAGCAAACTTGTTACTTCATTTAAATCTAAAAACTCACGCGTATCCAGACTCTCGCAAAGCACGAAGCATCATTGAGGCTGCAGAATTCTCAGCATCCTTTACTCGAGATCTTTCACTTCCTTTCAGAAGAAGAATCGCATCAGAACGCTCAATTTGAACGGAGGATACATATCTTTTATCATGTGCAGGACCCAATTCTTGCTCAACTCTAAAATTAAAATCATAACAGTCAGATTAAATGATTTGCAATGTGTTGATGGTAATAATCAAGATTCGGTAGCGGAATCATACTTGTAACTTGGCTTTGGCCATCTGTTCTTTCTGCAGAGTTCACGTATTTTCTGTTTGGCGCCTTCAGTCTCAACCGATTCATCGACAACAACCATAGCTTGAGGACTTGAATCACCAGTTTTAGATTTTGTTAATTTCAACAAAGCGGCCTCAGCCGCTTGAAGCTTTGCGTTCTCTTTGGTATCGGAAGAGCCAGATGCAATAAACGTATCATCCACAAACACATTTGCGATGTTTACGTGACCTATGAGTTTATATAGATTAAGAAAAATACTACCAACTTAGCCAGACCCTAAACAGATTAAAGTTGCATAATGCGCAAAAGTTGCATTTTAAAGACAAGCAAGTTCTCACCATTCCACCGGTATCGTATATCAACCCGCTTTCCATCCTTGTGGCATGCCTCGAACAATGCTGTAATGGGTTGTGGTTGATCTAAAACGACATTTAGCATAACTAACGGTTCAAGTAGGCATCTGAATATCTGAATGGATCAATATTATATTAACCACATTAATCAAAATTCTTGATTCACCTTAGTTTCATTCAATATCTAAAATAAGTTCAATTTGATGAAACACATAGGGGGGGACAGAGGAACTCACCATCCACACCATTTGCAAGTTAAACCCACTATCAACATATACAGCTGCAGCTATTGATTCTACGATATCCGCAAGAACTTTTGGGGGTTTCATCTGTCCACCATGAACAACCATATGTTCTTCCTCCTCAACCGCAATCAGAAACTCCCTTACCTAAAATAACAAACACCAGAAATCTGCAATTTCAACAGCAATGCATAATGTAGGGCTGTGATATATCCAAACGTTCAGTGAACCGTTTGATGGGAAGTTCGCTTACGTGTGTTAGTTTTATAAACATATTTAGTTATGGGTTTATTAAGGAAATCACCCAAAATAACAGGTTACAACTCAGTCGCGACATACAGGGCAAGCGGGCAACTAAGCTGCTATCTTTTTATTAAAGAAGATACTAAAAAAGAACGAAAACCGTTCGTTCATTTGCATCCATCAACCGTTCGGTCAATTCAATTTCTTAATGCATGAAAACGAACAAGAATTTCTGTCCGGTTTTGTGTTCACAAACAGTTTGCGAAAAAGTTTAATAGTGAATTAACAAGACAAATTGGTTTTAAATAATCTCAAGTTTCATCAATTGGCCGACATTAATCTCAAGAAACAAAATGTTTACTACCGAGCCCAACTTTTAACCGTATCCCTGACTAACAAAAACTTAACTACGTTAGTTTTTTATGAAATGAAACTTGAGATTATTAGCGGTCAATTAATGAAACTTGGCATTATTTAAATACAAGTTTCATAAAAAAAACTAACGTAGTTAAGTTTCTAATCGTTGTAGTAAAATAGGTTAAAAATTGGGCTCGATAGTGAACATTTTGTTATTTGGAATTAATGTCGGTCAATTGGTGAAACTTGAGATTATCTAAATCCAATTTTCCAATAAACAAACATGAACAAGATCTCTTTCGGCTCGGTTCGTTTACGGTCCTAAAAACCAGTATGAATATCAGTCAATTTGATATAAAAAGTATGCAGATTTGTATACATTAATGCCTTAAAAATGTAATAATACTACCTTGTGACTGAGAACAGTGGCATTGTTATGGCGGATGTACTTATAAAGCCCGTGACGGACGGCAACCCTAGCAAGCTTTTCGGTGCTGATATTAGCGGCGCGGAGGAGAGAGAGTTGACCGGCGTCAACGTCAGGATAGACCACGAAGAAAAATCCAGAGATGGCGAGTTCGAGAACGGAATCGCCGAGGAACTCCAGGCGTTGGTACGAGGGGCCACCGGTGTATGACGGATGAGTTAGGGCGTCTTCTAGAAGCCTCTTGTCTTTGAATCTGTACATCAATATGGATTCTACGGCTTCGACGGAATCATCGATGTTTTCTATGGACTGATCTACTCGTTCGCCGATCGTCTCCGAACGTTTGGGGCGTGGATTGGATGTGGATTCTTGGGAGAGGCTCTTTCTCTTCTTCATTGATCGATGATCAAAACCCTAACTGAGTAAGCCCCTTTTCTTTTCTTCAGAAACGTTATGTTTACTTGCAAGTTACTTTTGAGAGTAGAAACGTACTCCTCGAGAGTTTAGTCATACAGCGGTTCTAAATCTCCATGGGGTGTGGCGGTGTGCGCGTGCGTGTCAGCTTTTGTTTTTTTTTATGTTTTTTTTTTTTAAACACAATTACAAACAAACAAGCCACTTTACATGAAACCACCAACAACAAACAGGGATCAAACGTTAGCCAAAAGACCTCTTCACATAATCCCAAGACCCCCTTTCTCTGTTGACCCGGTGACAGCATACCACGCCACCTAGTTTATTTTTTTCTTCTCTGGATCTCCACTCCACAGATACACTCTTTTTTCAACATTTCGAGCCCATTGATAACTTTTTGCAGAGCACGGTAGCTCTTATGCGGAAAGTCTTTCGCTCTCTCTTATTCAGTTCGAATTCTTAGTTATTTGATAAAGCTAAATTCAAGAATAGATTTATAGTGAGAAAAAATACGCCGGAAAGCTCGTCAATACGACTTTAATAAGGGTTATTCGGATGCCCCAAGAAAGCGTTTTAGCTTTCCAAATCGATAAATGATTATGAAACACTTTGAACACCGGGTCCTATGCTTAGCCAAATTGATCATATTCGCACTGATAGGAACCCTAAGATATTTAAATGTTAAATCACCCTTTCTACACCCAACAACATTGCTCATCTCCTCCACCCTACCTTGGTCCACTCCAATCCCAAACACTTGCGACTTATTAACATTCAATTTTAGACCCGGAGCAAGGAAGAAACAACACATGATTCGAATGACGTTCAAAGTGTTTCGATGTGACCACTTACCAATAACCATAAGGTCATCAGCAGAAGAAAAAAAAGAGATATATAGACCCACCCGTGGAAGGAAAACACCATCAAACAATGATACAAAAAGATGATACCAAATAGTTTAGTATAAAGATTCTGTTGATTAATTTCTAGCTTTAATTGATACATCATTTCCTTATTTTTATCCTAAACTGGGATACAGTACATGTGTGCATCGAGTTACTTGCATATTACATGAATATTTACAGATCACGTACAGCATAAAAAATGATTAAAGCTAGAAGAAGACAACATTTTCATAGTAACGGAGAACGAGTCCATTGTGATAATAAACAATAAAGGAGACGCCAGGTCCCCTTGCCTAAGCCCTCTAATGCACGATCAAATCAATACATGGTAAAATTGCTCTACAAAGTAGTACTAAGAATCCAGTATAAAATGATAAACTGGTACATAAGAATCATATTTTTATTATGTCACTTGTCATAATACTAACGCTTAAAAGTGTTTTTAGATAAAATAATTTTTTTATTTAAACATCCCTCGTAATATATGAAGACTATGGAGTAAATTATAAAAATCAGCCGTTATGTTTAACAAAAACTAAATCAAATGGTTTGTAACACGAATAGACGTTAAAAATATTTGTTAGGTTCAAAAAGTGACAAATTCACCCTTAGGAAAAAAATATGTCACCACACCACATCCAATTCACAACCAACCACACACTTTGAAACCCATCACAAAGAGAACAATTATACAATCACATCATTTTCCCAGAGACCATGTGTAATGGCTTTGTGGTGGGTCGTCCAACCTAAATATAATTATCCAACCGTCCTCCAACCTAAATATGAACTTTCTCTCCATCTATACCATTTTTTTTTTATAAAAATCCCCCCTATCAATTTAATGGAAATCTCATCATCTTTATCTTCAACCAAAATATGAACTTTCTCTCCATCTATACCATTAGTGTCACGTTGGAATTTGGTGTTCATGAAGCTGAAAGTTCAAGTATGGTCAAAAGACGAGCCCGGGTTATGTGGGATCGTGATGACACCAACAAACCACTTATTAAGGATTATTTCTCCGATAAACCGACCTACAATGACAAAGCTTTTAAGTGTGGGTTCGTATGGGGACACCGTTATTTCACCGAATAGCTAGAGACTTGGAAGAAAAATAGGTGATTGTCCATTGTTTAACCGAAAAGTGCTCATTTTTCTTTATAGATGCAAGAGGGAGAGGTGTTCTTCGGAATGAATGACAAATGTATGTTTAAGAGGGTGGTGATTTCGTGCCAATGAACATTTTGTTCGATCAAGGCAATTTAGTTCCCGATTCAAGATGAAATGTCAGTAGGATTTGGGCACTTGGATGTTAATCACCTGTCAAGATTGAGTGCTCTCTCAAGTGGAATTTAAGCTTGAATAACTTACATAGAACTTAACTCTTAGCAACCAATTTGTAAATTATGAAGTATGGCTCAAACAAGTGGAAATTTAATTCAAATAAGTTTGATTAGAATTCGGGTGAAGCTCAAGCTAATAGACAGTTAGACACTATTAACAGAGGTCAAAAGTCTAATAAGAGTTAAAGTTTGGCGCTTATAACTTGAGCTCAAAAGCTAACAGTCAGTCATCAAACTAATTACCTGCTACGTAAGTTCTTTAAGTTCATAACTCAGGTATAACCAGCCTCTCGCAAAGCACAATACATCATTGAAGCTGCAGAATTCTCAGCATCCTTTACCCTAGGTCTCTCGTCTCCTTTCACAGACAAAATGGTATCAGAAATCTCAACTTGAACAGATGATACACATCTTCTATCATATGCAGAACCCAATGCTTGCTCAACTCTGAAATCAAAACTAAAACACTAAGATTAAACAGTTTGCAATGTAGTTGATGGTAATATCAATATTTAGGGCTGGAATCATACTTGTAAGTTGGCTTTGGCCACTTTTTCTTGCTGCAGAGTACATATAATTTCTGTTTGGCACCTTCAACCTCCATTAGTTCATTGAATTCGAGGTTAGTTTGTGTATTCATAACACAACTTTTAGATTTTTTTATTTTCAACAAAGCCACCTCGGCTGCTTGAAGCTTTGCATTGTGTTTGGAATCTGAGGAGCCGGAGGCAACAAATGTATGATCCACAAACACACTGGCCATGTCTCTATCACCTAAGAGTTTCAAAAGATTAGATATGGTAATATTCATAATCTCATAAATGAATCTCTTTTGATGTCTGCAGATGCAATCAGTTTTAATTTTATCATAAAAGAAGAATACTGCTAAGTGCTAAATTAGCCAAGTCATACTGAAGTTTTAATAATTTCAGTATATAAACCCTATACTATTACCATGGATTCTGATTTACCTTTCCTGTAAAGAATAACTAAATAGGTGCTTAACTGAATTACCATGTTTTCATTTCTCTGTGAACCAAATTTACAATAACTTCATTCTCTCTGAGGCATGAAAAAAGGTGCTAATTACTAAATGAGATAATATGCATAAAGTTTTGAATATTTCATCATTGATAACGGCTGCAACTTTGATGGTCTCCAAAGATTTGCCCAAAAATAAAATTAACAAAGAAATAAGCATACCTAGCAAAATTATCACTCAAATAGCAGGATCCAGGAAGGGTGGGTGGGGCAAACCTTACCTTTATCTCATGGGAAGAAAATATTGCTCCCACACAGACCCCGGCTCAGCAAAAATAGAATTAGAAAATACAAAGAAACTATTTCTGATTCAACATCATAACCAGGGGAAACTTGTTTAACACGAAGTTTTCAAAGCCACAACGCACACTCAAGTTGCAAAGACTGAGCCTTGGGCCTAGGCGCTTAAAAAGCAAAGGCTTGAGATAAGCAAGGCGCATAGCATAAACATACCCATTTGTAAGGATTTTAGATATATTTTAGGCTTGTTTAGGGCTTGTTTATGCTGTTTTAGATTGGTTCCAAGCCATTTTTTAAGCTTGGACAAAGATTGCAGAATTAAGAATTTGGCCAAGTGCCTGGATGGCTGCAAGGCGTTTTGCCTGCGCCTCACCACGCCTAAGCACCTAGAGGCACACCCCATACGCCTTTAACAACTATGGTTTAATACCCACCGCTCCTTCCTAAATAGAACTATAAAAGTTTGCAAAATATATTTACACTTAATTAACCATTACATAGTACTCAAAGAGAAGGAGATTTACTTAAATCAGAAGCTGCATTTTAAAGACAAGCTCTTACCATTCTTCCAGTATTGTATATCAACCTTCTTCCCATCCCTCCTGCACGCGCTATACAGTGTGTCAACAGGTTGTGGTTGAGCCAAAATGAAATCAAGCGTTACTAACGGTTCAAGTAGCCGTCTAAATATCTGTACGAATCATCATAAAAAACACATACATCAAAAGTTTGGCTCACCTAATCACCTTCTTAGCTTCATGATTCAATATCTAAAATAAGTTACGTCTCCTAATCACCAACTGAACATGCAGAAATTCACAGGAACACAGAACTCACCATCCACATCATTTGTAAATTGAACTCACAATCAAGGTATACAGCTGCAGCCACTGATTCTACAATATCTGCAAGAACTTTTGGGGCAGTCATCTGTCCCCCATAAACAGCCATATTTTCTTTCTCAACCTCACTACGAAATTCCCAAACCTAACGAAATTAAACACCAAAATTCTCGGATCTCAATAGTATCAAATAGTACGCAGATGCTTGATACATAATAATGTAATACCTTATCACTCAAATTTTTGTGACGGATGTACTTGTGAAGCCCGTGGTTAACCGCAGCTCGAGCAAGTTTCTCGTTGCTAACATTGGCGGAACGGAGATCGGAGAGTTTACCGGCGCCGATATCAGGATACGTCAGAAACAAAAAGCTAGAAATCGCGAGTCCGAGAGCAGAGTCGCCGAGGAACTCCAGCCGTTGGTACGACGGACCATCGGCGGCGTAGGAATGATGCGTTAAGGCTTGTTCTAGAAGCCTCTTGTCCTTAAAGGTGTACATTAATATGGATTCTACAGCTGCAACCGAATACTCCATGTCCATCATTGATTGATCGCCAGATTCGCCGGATTTGAAGCACACTTCGACGCCGTAAGTGCCGCCGACGATCTTCTCCGATCGTGTCTCGGAGGACATGGCTGCGAAAGTTTCAAAACCCTAATCAAAACTCGTTTGTTCAGAGTAACAGCGATTTTGTTTCGTTTCTTCACTCTTCAGAAGACGCGGTTCGAAAAAAAGCTTTGAAAATCCGGGACCGTTTTTCTCGCTTTATGGAGGGGCAAATCGGTCATATTTGTTTGGCATGGTTGGTTTATTACTTTATTCATGGTGATTTTCAGAAAAAAAAAGATATCACCGTTATACAATACAATTGGTCAAAATAGTTTAAAACTTCCAAATATAAATATATTAAGTTGATAACAATAAATAGTTGTTTCTGGTAGACATGTTTCCTACACAAAACATCAACCACAAGTGTGATATGGACTGAATTAGAAATAATAGAAATGCTCAAGAAATTGAAATTTATAACCTGATCATATATATCATCCTTTTTTTCAGACCTAATATGCCATAGTAATCTACATCTTCGTTTAATGTCTAATATCTAATTAAATTTTACTTTGAGGTCACAAGTAACACACCACACAAAACAAGTTCATGAACAAGGATGATTACAACCTCTCAATTCAAAATGGGTTAAACTAACGTGAAAGCATATGAACAAATCAGGAAGTTTCTGATGAAAACTCATTAACTTAGCACCAATTTTCATTTTATAAACATGTAATCAAGCATTAGAGACCTTTCGTGAATAAATTAATTGCAAACCCAGAAGAATTAACACAAACCTGATGAACACCGTAAACTAGGTCACACAATCTTGCAAAATAAAAAAGGAAATCATACATGATTTGTTGTTCATGGATGTTACGAACTGAAACCAAGATAAATCTACACACATTCCAGCACAAAAAAAAAATATGTTAACCTAATTTTGATGCCAGAGTATTCGGTTTCATCAAGAACAGTCGAGTCACAAATTGTGGTGGATATAAAAAATTAATCGGATAGAACTCTTACCACGTATAGATGTGAATTGAGTGACCCAAATCAGAATTCACAAGCAATGGTGAATAATCGAATGTAGTAATGAGCCGAGTAGGGTTCCATTCTCTCTTTTCTTCACCGATTTGGGCTCGCGTTCGGTGGTCTTGGTCGCCATTGGTAGTGGTGGCGAATGGCATGATTCCTATCTCGCAATTGGTAAACCCATCGCAACATTTGATCATATCATGTGATGAATCATATCCCAGTACAAGAAAAAGGGTTTAGTAGAATTCTAGTCGAGTATATGTATATTCCTTCATTTATTTTAGTAAATCAACTTTGGTATCCTATTCTTTATGTTGCTGTAGCGGGAGAAATCAGATAATTAATCGAGAATAAGGCACACAATGGGTTTTAATTTGCTACATGATTCGATTCATTGAAAAACCTCGCCAATTTGCCATTCATTGCAATATAACGTTGTAATTGTTATCTATCAAATTGTTACTTTCACTAATATATATTTTGTACTTAAAATAAATGTTCGAGCTTTATTTTTAAAACTAAATATTTTAAACAATTAAGTTTAATCACTACATCAAAAAAGAAAAATTAAAATGAGTATGTAAGATTTGAATTTGATGGAATAAAATGGAACATGATAATCAAAAAGAAGAAAAGGCGTGCTTTGCAAGAAACAACATGCATGTGTTGTATAGACGACTTTTTAATTTTTATAGGAAACTTCGAATTTGAAACATAAAAAGTTTTCTACTCTCTACTTCCTACGCAAACGATTATTAGCTGGAATTAATTAAGGTAACATGAACATGCCTTCATATCACCTTTCCTTGCTAAAAATAGCAACTTCTATGTGCCTTTTCCGTGACTAATTCACAATTGCTTAATTAACATCCCTTTTCTTACTTAATTACATCATTTATGATTTTTTTTGAACGATAAATTTTTGTTTACACCATATACACCATTGTCAGGGTTTGAACCCATAACCTTTAACTAAGAGGGACAAACCTCTATCAAGTGGGCTAATCCCACATTGACTACATCATTTATGATTAACTAACTGTAGACGACTTCGGTTAAACTTAACACGCTTTTAATGACGACTAAAAGTCATTTATCAATTATATATTAACAAACACTAAGCCGACTTACTAATTAAACATCCACTATTAGAAAACCAGGTCATTTCACATGGCGGTTTTGTGAGAAACGCGTAATAGTAGCATTTATCTTCAACAAAGCTCACTAAACTGGCCGCTTGTTAGGTATTACGACTAACAAGACCATTGTGATAATGATATGTCGTCACTAAAGATTACACAAAAACAATCTCTCTAGACTTGCATTTTTGTAGTGGTGGATAAGAAAAGATGTAATAATACAAAAGTGGCTATCAATTAATATTATAAAATGGCATAAATTTAGATTATAAATGGGTATACAACATAGATTTGTGTGACCAGGCTAAACAGGGTCATTATTGATGGCATAACGTGCCTATGAACATTTCAATGCATGTATATAAAATCAATCAAGCACCTAAGAACCTCTCTAACACACATGACATAAGATCAAAGATCAAGATCGAGATCGAAGATGAAATTATCAGGCGTAATTACAGAGGCCGTAAATGCAATAACCACCAGGCATACACTTGTTACCACACGACCCGCAATGCCTCTTGTCATAAGCCAAATTCACGCACTCCCCTCTACAACACGAACTCGTAAACTTGCACTTTTTCTTGCATGCGCCACAGTTGTGTTTATCTTCACTCAAATCCATGCACTTGTTGTTACAACAAGTCGAGTTTTTGCCTTCTAGGATGTAGCAAATCTCGTCGTCTTTCTTGCAATGGTCCGCAGCTCGAGGGTTTTTGTATTCGGCTAGAAACCGACTCACCCTTTTCGGATACGAGTTCACAACTGGCGGACCAGCGAACGACATGGTTTCTTGATTGTCACCGATGGAGGTGATGGTGAGCGTGGTGGCTATCGCTATGGCTATCGTGGCGGCGATAATGAAGATTACATTCATATTCTTCATGCTTGATGGATCAAATTAATTGGAGTTTTGATGGATTTTCTTTGTTGTTAAGAGATTGTAGGGTTTTGGAGGTAGGTTATATAGGGTGGGCGGGAATGGTGGTGGGTTGACCGGCGGGGATCCAGGTGCAAGGCACGTGATGGGTTTGACCATGTGAAATGAATTAGAAACAGCGTGTACATTCTATTTTACCATGTTAAAGAGTAAACCCTACACTAGATTCAATATAGTATTTGTATGCATGGAAACTGAATGTATAAGTTAATTGATGGTCAAGCAACCGTATCTTATTAGTAGTACTCAAGTCAGTAATTAAAACTTGAAGAAACGCGCAGTCTCTTATTATAGGATGTTGAGTAACGAATTTGCAAAAGCAAAAGTTCAACTGATTAGGCCATGATTTAATTCCCTTTATGTTTACATGAACATGAATGTGTACGTATATACATGACTCATATACGTATATGTATACATATTCGTCCCTAAAAACCCTAAATTTACGTTTAAGTATAATTTAAAATTCAATATATTGTAACTCTCATATTGTATACAAACAAAAAAAAAGGTGATATTCGCGCGTATCGACAGTGGGTCGGCGAAGACATAACCTCAAATATCAAATCAAAAATAAAGAACAAATAAAAGAACATCAGAAAGCTCAAGATCTTAACAAAAGATGATATAATTATATATATTACAATAGTAAATGGCTCCTCCACTCACATTTGTCACTATACATATCTACAACTAATAGGAACATGACATACCAGATGGTTTTGTTTTACATCAACACAAATATGCAGTTGATTTGTTGCTAAAATTTGGGATGGAAAGTTGTAAGCCAACAAAGATTCCAATGGAGCAAAGTCTAGCCTTACGATCTGACGAAGGAAAGGAACTAGGTGATGTCACCATGTATAGAAAAATTGTGGGAAGCCTTATTTATCTCACTCTGACAAGGCCGGATATTGCCTATGCGGTTGGAGTTTTAAGTAGATTTGTTCAAAGTCCAAGAAAGCCTCATCTAGATGCCGTTCGAATGGTACTACGATATGTGAAGTCAACTCCAAGTTACGGGGTGAAGTTTAAGAGGGAGGCGAAGTTGGAACTAGTCGGTTTTTGTGACGCCGACTATGCTCGAGACTTAACTACTCGACGATCTACAACAGGTTATGTGTTCATGATTGGTTCTAGTGCTGTGTCTTGGTGTAGTAAAAGACAACCTACGGTGTCTTTATCTACAACCGAAGCGGAATATCGAGCAGCAACAATGGCAGCTCAAGAGTGTGTCTGGTTAGTACAACTAATGAAGGAACTAAATCAAGGAGTACACGAGAAAATAACTATGTTTGGTGATAATATATCTTCAATATTATTATCTGAGAATCCCACGTTTCATGCACAGACTAAACACATTGAAGTCCATTATCACTTTATTCGAGAAAAAGTGTTAAATGGAGAGATTGATTTCAAGTATGTGAATACTTCAGAGGAGGTTGCTGATATGTTTACGAAGAGCCTATCTAAGGAGAAGTTGAACAAGTTTTGTGAAGATATGGGCATGGCGGAAGCAAATATCGAGAGGGAGTATTAAAGTTAACGATATTTGAAGGACTAAAAGGGTGGTTCGGTTGATCTCGAGGGGTGGATGGAGGAGATCTATTTAGATAAATATAATTATATTAGTTAAGATAAATATAATTATATTACTTTATGTTTAGTCGGTTTGTTTTAATTGATTAGCATCATCTAGAATAACTTGATTAGCAAGTCATTGGTCTTTAAATAGCTTAGGGTTATGTCAATTTCTTTTGTATCTCCAAGTTCAAATTGAAAATTGTTTCTTTAGAACATTCGTTGTTCACAGAAGTTTGCTCGATTGCCTAGTTCTTGAAGGTTAGCACTTGTGTTTAATTCAACATGACACGTGTCATGTTCCACCACTAATAACATGACACGTGTCATGTTCAATCAACCACTCACATTTGTCACTATTCATATCTACAACTAATAGGAACATGACACGTGTCATGTTCCACCACTAATAATGATAACGGTTTGTCAGGCCGTTTCAAATCCCCAACTTAGGTTAAATTTGTAGTAGTGGAAGCTAGGGTTATCGAACCAAGGGAATATGTGGAAATTGATTAACTGATTAACTAAATTAACTAAAATTACTGATTAACCTAAAATTATCTACTTTGCCACTTAGCTGTTTTGAGTTGTTGATGTGAATTAATTACTAAAGTAACTAACTTTAAACTAATGAAATACTTGAACTATCAATTAAACGAAGCTAACCACTTTTGGATCCTGGTTGGTTACCGATCTAGGCAAAACCTAATTACTTAACTGTGACACATAGACATGCCCCCCAATTGCCTCCTTGACCTAATAGCCTAAATTCCTAATGGGCTGATTAGTCCTGCCGCAAGAAAGTGCTAGATCATTAAACAGTGGACCACTAAAACCCTAGGTTACTAGTTAGATTAAACAATTTAGCATGCGGGTGTTCAACGGTAGCAAGTATTCCGGAACAACTAGTTAAGCAATTGATTAAGAATAAAACGATTCCGCCAACCAATCACCAAAAGCAGTTAGTGGTGATTAGCCGGACATGGCTAACAATGAAAACATGATTAAAATAAAAGATTGCATAAGAAACGATTACCGAATGATTGCAAGAACTCCAAGATCTCTAAACAAAGTGAAAAATTCGTAATTCTCACCCCAAAAACGGCTGGGGATGATTAGGGTTCAAACTAGAGCCTAAACACCCTTTAAATAGGTTAAGAAAATAAAAGAAATAAAAATTCTGCCGAATCAGTCCGTAGGCGTACCGCCCTGATTTTATTAGGTTGGGGCGTACCGCCCGTATCCTATATTGCCAATTCTAATTCGGCTGCTCCTTGTTCTGCGTTCACACCACAAGACTTTTAATTAATTCCTCTTCTTTCTTTATTCCAAGTCCACGTGAGCAGCTCATTCTCATTGACAAAATAATAAATGTTGCACCTCTTTTCATCCATCCATTTAAGTGTGTCTTTACAAACGAGATGTCAACCGCGCGTTGCAGCGGTTCACGGAATGTATTAAAGTTAGAGTGGATGTTAGCAAATGTATATGAAACATAGCGTTACAATTCTAGATGAAATATAGGTAAAGGATATTCACATAAATAGGTTTAGGTATATATAACATTATTATACTCATTAATTATGAAATGTTTTCTTTGCTCGATTTAAAAACAAAAAGTAAACCTCCACCACATTAGTTTGTATATAACCATTAGTGAGTCTTCATACTTTAATATTACATTACAACGATTCACCACATGCATTTGATAACATTCAAAATTAGCCCGGTGATAACATTTATATTAGACTCCTTTAGGAATATATAACCCTCGAATTGAAAAAAACTATAACAAAGTTATTCAATATGATAGAAATAGTGATCGGTCCTAAAAAGTACAGTTTTATTATTATTAATCATCCCCTAATCACACCGAGTTCCGGACGTAAAGTATATTGATTTAACCGGTTTTTGTAAATAAAGTGTTCGAGATGAGAATGAGCTTAAATGTTATAATTTAGTTGAATCTGCACTTTATCGGTTTAGCACTCCAAGTCCACCGCATTTACATATTATGGGTGCTAAAAAATAGTTGATATTTTATTTGGGTAAGTAAATAAATAAAAACAAAATGATAAGAAGGTAATTATATGGATTTTTGTTTATGTCCAGGAGCATTCACGTGGGAAGAATTGAGAAGTAAATAAATATGTCACATTGAAATAGAAATTGAAGTCATGGTGTTTAAGAGGAATCCACGTGGGCTACAAATAGTGAAAGGAATGTGGCCTGATCTTCTAGTCTTTCTTGAGGACCAATCCAGGTGGACTACGAAATTATTATGGGCCACCATCAAGATTCAAGGAGATAACAATAAAAGGAGGAGGGTTCGCATTCTATAAAAGAGGAGGCTACGGACGAAAGGAATTAATTCGACGAGGAGATTCGGACGACAATTAGGAGGTCAGCAGCCTCCTTGGCTGCTGGATACAAGTTTGCAAGGAGCTAGAGATGATTTTCTTAGTGTTTTCTTACATCTTTTTCATGTGTTCTTTCAAGATAATGCTAGGCTAAACCCTTCATGATTACTTGGGTGAACGGTTAGTGTTTTTCTCAATTGAATTAGGGTTTCTATTGTTAGATGAGATTTATGATATGTGACAATCTTTTAATCTCAGTGTGCGCTTGATTTAATCGAATTGCTTTTATCATTGTATGTGCCCCCCGCTCCCGGACTACCTTTAATAGCATAGCTCTAGGGACTATACTTAGTACATGCGTGATAATAAGCTGGTTGGGTTGGTTAAACGTTACACGGTCATGTCTATGTGATCTCTATGTTAGACTCTCGAGTGCAAATCAGTAATTCACTAATCCGGATCCTAAAGTAATTACCTTTTAGTCACAACGATTGCAATATAGTTAATTTAGTTTGAATTAGTTAGCCGTTAATTTTAGTTTTGCAACCAACAACCAGATTCAACAGCCAAGAGGCATTCTAGTATTCCAATTAGATTAAATTAGTTTAGTTATAGTTTAGGTCAATTCAGATTAGTGACAGTAGTCTGGATTTAGGTAATTAATTAGTTAGTAGTATCTAAAGTCACTAATAACCACCAACTCTCCTGGATTGATACCCGACTTACCCTGTCTATAGGTAGTTAGGATTATTTGTATAGCGGTCACGACACCCGTTATCAAATTGGCGCCGTTGCCGGGGAGTACGTGCGCTTGTTAGTGATTTTAGTTTTTTTTTTGTTAATTTCTTGTTTTGTCCATTTTTCAAAAACTAAAAAAAAAACTCAAAAATATTTTCTTTTTGTTTCCGTAAATTTAATTTTGCTTGTCTAGTTTTCATTAAAAAAAACCAAAAAGATTTTTTTTTATTTTTCTGCAATTTTAATTTTTATTAGATTTGTTTAATTTCGAAAAAAGAAAAAAAAAGAGTTCATAAAAATTGCCCGGATTGACAGTTTCGATTCCATTGCGTTATTTTATTGTTTAGATCCGTGCTACACATTTGGTTTCGTTGTTTTTGCTTGTTTGCAGGTGCTCTGAGATAATCATGGTTAAGGAAGATAAATGCTATAACTGCGGGAGTCGGTTTCATAGAATCAAATTTTGCCCAACTCTGCCCAGCGGGATTAGAATCGTGGAGGATTCAGAGGATGAGGAGGAGTACGAAGACTCATATTATCCATATCAAGAACCTCGCTCATCCTACTATCAGGGATATGCTCAATCAGGGGAGTATGACTATCTACCACAAAATACATATTCTAATAGTCATGTATTTAATGTCGCGTCCTTTTCAGGTTACCAGGAGGGATATCAAAGTAATTATGCTCAGTCATCGTACGGGGTTTCATATGAGTTTAACCATGGGGCTAGAGATTTGTGCTTCTGTTGCGGCCAAATCCACATAGATGAGGATTGCACTGTATTTTGGGAGGACCCAGACTATTGGATGGACAGAATCAAGGCTGAGAACTATTCGAATCCATATCAGGGATACGACCAAGGCTACAATCAGGATTATTATGATCAAGGATGGTACCCAGGGAGTTCATACAGTGAAAGTGAAGTTCAAGAGGATTCATATAATTATGAGGATCAACAACCAGACCAAGTCAATGAAATTGGTGCTCAATTAAATGACATCTTGGAGGAACTAAAGAGAATGGAGAAAAAATTTGATATCCAAGACGAGAGGCACAAGGCATTATCAAAGCAGGTGACGCAGTTGACGGAAGACTTGGCAAATTCAGAAGTGGAGTGTTGGGAAGTGCCAGAAGATGAAACAGATGAAAACATGTGCTTATCAAAACTTGAAGGAGAAGTTTGGGAAGAAGATGATGAGGCGATTGAGGTTGAGTGTGAAGTGGTGCATAAGGAAGCTGAGGTTGTTGAGGAGATAGTAGTAGAAGTTGAGAGTGACATAGAACAAGCTAAGTGCGAGATCGTGGTTAAAGATGTAGTTGATGAGCAAGAGGTTGAGATCCCGACAGGTACTTCTAATTTTCATTCTTTATTTATTATGCAGGTAACCGAGGGGAAGCCGGTAAGGAAGAGGAAGGTGGTCGAGGAAGATGTTGGGCAAAAGAAAACTAAGAAACTCTGCAATGATGATCTGGAGGTGCCATGTGTGAAGGTTCAAGTTTTAACGCGACATATCCATTATCGGGCACATGTTGGCAATTCGAAAGGTAAGTGCGCGATTCATGATATTTTTGTTTTTAATTTTCAGATTAATTTGTTTTGCATGTTGAGCATACAGAGAAAATTAAAAAGACATGTCAATTATCGAGCGTTCCTCGGTAATGTGATTGGTAAGTGTGGATTGAAAAAGTTGGAAAAACATGTGAACTACCGAGCGTTCATCGGTAACGTGGTCGGTAAATGTGGACTGAAGCCACCGTGAGAGAGGAAGTATGGTCTGGCTGAAGACCTTAAACTTAGCGCTTTCTGGGAGGCAACCCAGCAGTAGGTTTTTATCCTTATTTGTTTTGTTTTTGTTTTGTGTGTTTTCGTGTCTTGTGTTTTTCAGGAAATTGCATCGGTTTAGGGTTATGAAGTTGAGCAAAACAAGGTTTCAGGTATGTCTAGGTTAATATATATTGGAACTTGTGTTGGCATAAAATGAAATTTAAAAAAAAGAAGAAAGAAATTCACCAACTTTCGGAGAAATTTCCCCCTCGCGACCCGCGAGGCAGGTGATGGGAGTCGTCGCGGCACGCGACGCCTTCAGCAGTCATAATTTTTGCTTTATTTTGTTGCTCGAATCCGGTACGTTTCCTATTTATATTTCTTTTTATTTCTTTGTTTTACTTATTATTTATTTTTGTTGTTCTTTTTAACACATTGAGGACAATGTGTCACTCAAGTGTGGGGAGGGGAATAACGCATTTCGTGTGTTATTTTTGTGTGTCTAAAAAATAAAAAGATCCAAAAAAAATTGAAAAATTGAAAAATGTCTTTGGATTAACTTGCAAAATCATGGAAAATGATAGTACAATTGGGAATCGGTTTTCAAAAATAAAAATAAATAAAGAAAAGGGAAAAGTGGTAGAAAATGAGAGAATGGAAAACATGGCTAATCTGATGATATGTCGGTAGGCCCAACTGACTTAGGAATAACTTAAACTACCCATTGTGTTTATTGTTGTATAAATATGTAATTAAATCAGTCTGCTAGTGGGTTTTCATTTTAGAGGTGATAGGGAAATTGAAACTGATGATTAGGAGGAAAAAGACCACTTTAAATTAGAGACTTATATGTCCTTAGAATAACCTGGCACGTTATGATCTTTTTGCGAAAGCAAATCCGAGAAATAACGGCGCCCCATCTTTCCCATCTTTGAGCATATTAGGTAAATAATTTGGTTAATAATTTTAGAGTGAAGGGACAAAATACTCATGTACAAACTAAGGATAGTATCCTGTGGTGCGTGCCTCTGATGATGTTCTGGATCTCGCGGGCAAAATACTCATGTACGAGTTTGGGGATAGCATCTCGCAAAGAGTACCTCTGATGATGTTCGTTGGTAAACATAGTTAAAATTAACCAATTAGAAAAAAAAATGAAATGAAAAATGATGAAAAAGAAGAAAAAAGAGAAAAAAGAGAAAAAATAGAAAGAAAAAAATATAGCAAATTAAAGAAATAAATGCTCGAAAACTTCGCTATCCATCTATTCCATCATTCTGTGGACATATGAGTATCTGGTTTAAAGGCGGGTGGGGAAAATCTATAAATATCATCTTTGATTACCCTTTGCTTTAACTGAATTTGAGTCGGGACTAGGTTAAACTTGAACTTTCTGAATGTGGGACACATAGGCAGATTGATAACTCTATTCGGTAAATTATAAACACTTTGGGGGCGAAACAAAAGTTTAGTGGTTGGGTTTAGTCGGACCGAAATACTGGCAATTGCAGTTAGTCCATGTGATTACATTATGGTTTGTGGAATTGACTTGGTGGATAAATTAAAAAGTTAAATGATTATGAAATTGATTTGCCCAATTATGATTCCATGGCAGTTTTTCCGAGACGGAAAAAGATAAGTGTGGGGATGTGATGAGCGGTTAAAATGTGCATTGTATTTAGTAATAACCATCCCCTAAACACACCGAGTTGAGTCTAAAATATATTAATTTTAATTCGGTTATTGGTATGTAGTATGTTGTGTAGGATGAGAATGAGCTTAAACGCTTTAATTAAGTTGAACCTGAACTATAACAAGCTTGCAGAGTCATCATTTATGTTATGATCATAAAGTAGTTGTATTATATTTATTTTAAATGTGAATATTAATATAATAAAAATTAAGATTCATGTTATGTGAAAATTACTCACGTGAAGGAATAGTAGGAATAATCATGATATATTCAATTAGATATTAATTAATTATGATGTATTAACAGTAATACGTGGGACATGATGTGATAGAATATGGCAGTTGTGCTCGTGACGTACAATGAGTTGGACACGAAATTATTATGGGCCACTGGATAGAGACGTGAAGGAGATAATCAGATAAAAGGAGGAGGGTTCGCATTCTACAAAAGAGGAGGCTACGGACGAGAAGGAGCCATTCGATTCGGCTAGGAGTTCGGACGACGAAGTCAGAGAGAGAGACAGTTCTCTTTGAGCATTCTGATTCAGTGTTTTAGGAGTCTAAACATGATGTGCTTATGATTTTGTGTACGGCTAATTGCTCAGTGATCTACCAAGGTGAACGGTTAGGCTATGACTATTCTATTTTAGTTATTTTTTGTTAGTTGTCGAACCATAGTGTAATGTTCGTTATGTCTCAATGTTGAATTGAATGTTATCTGACTTGGTTTACGATTGCGTATGTGCTCCACCGCTTCGGATTACTTTGATTGCATAGCTCTAGGACTATACTTAGCACTGTGTGATTTGATATGTATGGTCGAATTGACTTTACTATTCAACTTAGGGTTTTTGATTGCGTATTCGCTCCCCGCTCCCGGACTACCTTTCCATAGCATAGCTCTAGGACTATCTTGTAGCATGCGTGTGAATAGATCGTTAGGTTGGTTAAACTTGACGGTATGTCTATGTGATTCAGTTAACTCGAATTGGATTAGGAATTAGCTAATCCGGGATCCTGAAGTTGTCACGTTTTAATTCTACTTGCTATAGTAATCTAGTTCGAATTAGTTATTCGTTTTCTTTAGTCTTTAAGTCATCAATCAAATTCAACAGCCAAGAGGCATTCTAGTATTCCATTAGATTATATTAGTTTAGTTCTAGTTTAGGTCAATTCAGATTAGTGACAGTAGTCTGGATTTAGGTAGTTAACTTAGTTAGGTAGTAAAAATCTAAGTCACTAATAACCACCAACTCCCCTGGATTGATACCCGACTTACCCTGTCTATAGGTAGTTAGGATTATTTGTATAGCGGTCACGACACCCGTTATCAAATAGCATACTTATCCTAGAAATTAAGGGGCATGCAACTAAAAATGTTTCTGGTCTTTAACTAAAAATGTTGTCCTTACTACTAATCACATAATAACCTGCCCAACGTTCTAAACCCATTACAAAAAAAACATGGTTAAGAAATAAAATCATTTAGATGAAACAAAAATTCCATCATTAGTTTCATAACTTATACTATCATAACAAATAATCTTTAACAATATTAGTCATAACGTAAAACTAAGTGTACCTTACCTAGAAAAAAATCCATAGCTCACAAACTGTTATGTTTGATCTGGTAACATAATTGCCGAATTCGTAGTATCTAAATAAATTGAGATAATCAGATAAAAATATAAAATAATAAGAGGAGAGAATTGTGGCCGAGAAGACTGAAGATTCGAACCCGAGAAATCTTGTTATTATTTTTATGTAATAACAAAATAATGAGGAAGATTCAAGAGCTTGTAAATTGTTTAAAAAATATTAAGTGGTTAAGAGTTCACATACCAACGTAGACGTGGAAAAAAAACAGTTCGAGGACCGAAGAACAGGAATTTGAACCGGGACCGATTTATGTAAAAAGTATGTTCAATTGACAGTCTGATTTGTGATCCAGTCTGCAGTTTCGTAATATGTTCTGAGTATGGGAGCTAAAAACCTCGTAATAGGTTCCGAGTATGTGAAGTAAAAACCGATGCAAAACTGATTTTTTCACAAACTGGTTTCGAAGAAAACCGACTCGAACCGGTACGAACCGATACGTATAAGTTCGAGTATTTGGTTTTATCACTATTTTTAATTTCTTTCTAAATATTTCCGAAGAAAACCGGTCCCGAACCGGTACAAATCGATGCGTATAGGTTTAATTATTTGATTTTTTCACTATTTTGAATTTCTTTTAAAAACATTTTTTTAGTTTTGCAAACTTGTGAGTAAACATTGTTTCTTAAATATTTGGTTTTTTCACTACTTTTAATTTCTTTCTAAAACAGTTTTTTAGTTGTTTTTTTTTTTGAACGGCCAAACGAATGCCCGGGAAAACCCGGGGACTAATTCCAGTATTTACACCAGTTGAGCTCATTCCAGGGAAAATCCACCTCCGCGAGCGGCCTGGGTGGTAAAACCTGGGAGCTCAGGGATCGAACTTGTAACCTTTCAGCCCCAAGTCTCCGCTCATCGCCAACGCCCCTTCCAGAGCTTGCCGCCCGTAAGAATCGAACATGTGTCTCAAGTAGAGAGACACAAGCCTCTTACCACTGACACCAATGGAAGTTGCTTTTTAGTTGTTTGTTAGTTAACATTGTTTGTTAATATAGTTTTCCGTATTTTAAGGATTCGCAAGGTAATTGCATGACATCATCCATCAAGTTCAGAAAGCACTTGTTCAGGTTTTTAATTAAAAAAGACGGAGCAGGGTAGGGTACTCGAACCCGCGACATTCATTAAGAAAAGTAGGGAGCTCCGCCGGCTGAGCAAAATCATGTATGCTAACTTATTTGAACTTCAATACTTTTAATATGAAAAAGTTTGTTGGCTTCTTCTAGAAAGAAGTTGGTTAATGTGTTATATTAAGAAAGTAGGGAGCTCCGCCGGCTGAGCAAAATCATGTATGCTAACTTATTTGAACTTCAATACTTTTAATATGAAAAAGTTTGTCTGGCTTTCTTCTAGAAAGAAGTTGGTTAATGTGTTATATAGGAATATGATGCATTCACTAATCATGATATATGAATCTGAATTCGACAAAATACAAAATAGAATTAGTAAACTTTAATTATTTTCTAGTATGTTTTCTATTAAAACCCAAACTCATAAAATACAATACACAATTCGACCAGTTAAGATATTATGGTTTAAACTCGACTAAATCATACCTTTTAAGCTCATTTATATTCTCAACACACTAGTCACAATAACCAAGCAAAAGAATATATTTTATACTCAATTTGGTGTGTATAGGGAGTGATTAATATGAAATAAATTGTACATTTTAACCTCTCATCACATCCCCACACTTATCTTTTTCCGTCTCGGAAAAACTGCCATGGAATCATAACCGGGAAATCAATCTCAAAATCATTTGACTTTTTACTTTATCAACCTTTTCCATTCCACATTCCAAAATGTAATTATATATGCTAATTGCGATTGCCGATATTTCGGTCCGACTAAACCCAACCACTGATCTTTGAGCCCCCAAAGTGTTTATATAGTTTTACCGATCATTTGTATCAACCTGCTTATGTGTCCCACATTCAGAAAATTCTAGCTCAATCTAATCCCGACTCATATTCGGTCAAAGTAAAGGGTAATAAAGATGTATTATTTATATTTTCCCCACCCTCCTTAAACCAGATACTTATATATCCCAAGAATGATGGATTTGAATGGATAGTGAAGTTGCTGAGCATTTATTTCTCTACTATTTCTTTCTATTTTTTTTCTTTTCCTTTTCTCTTTTTTTTCATTTTTTTTTATTTTTTTTGTTTTTTATAATTGGTTAATTTTAACTATACTTACCAACGGACATCATCAGAGGCATTCTTTCACAAGGTCTTACCCCCGAAATCATACGTGAGTGTTTTGCCCGCGAGATCCAGAACATCATCAGAGGCACTTACCACGGGATACTATCCTTAGTTCGTACGTGAGTATTTTGCCCCTTCACTCTAATTCATTAACCAATTAATTACCTAATATGCTCAAATATGGAAAAGATGGGGCGTCGTTATTTCTCGGATTTGCTTTCGCAAAAAGATCATAACGTGCCAGGTTATTCTGAGGATATATAAGTCTCTAATCTAAAAAGGTCTTTTTCCTCCTAATCATCAGTTTCAACATCACTCTAACTCCTAAAATGGGAACCCACTAGCAAGCTAATTATTTACATATTTATACAAAAATAAACACCAAGGGATAATTAAGCTTTACTAAATCAGTTGGGTCTACCGACACATCACAAATTAGATATACTTTCCACTCTCTCCTTTTCTTACCACTTTTCCCTTTCTTTCTTTAATTTTTATTCTGAAAATCGACTCCCAATTGTACTATCATTTTCCATGTACCGGCAATTATCCCAAAACAGATTTGACTCAAACACTTAAAACTAAAAATGACTCAAAAATTACAAAATCTTTTTGGATTTTTTTATGTTTTTCAAATTTTTTTTAAGACACAAAAATAAAAACACAAAACATGTTATTCCCCTCCCCACACTTGAGATACACATTGCCCTCAATGTGAACAAAGAAACAACAAAAATAAAGAAGAATAAAAAATAAACAAATAAAATAGATAGAAATAGGAAACGTACCGGTGATCGGAGATAAG
>JBCNJP010000024.1:58130942-58254180 GCA_039602395.1 Deinandra increscens subsp. villosa | reverse complement strand
ACATTTTCTTAATTTTACAGTTTTGGTTCACGTCTTTTTTTTTCTTTTTTATACTTTCGCCACCATTACTTTTTAATTTAATACTTTGATCACGTGACTTTTAGAGTTTTACCTTTTATACAACTTAACTTTTATACTTTCGTTTATAATATATTTTTTATAGTTTTATACTTTTATACTTTGACCTACTTTTTAAACGATTTAACTTTTGTACTTTTGGTTTTAGTATACTTTTTTTAATTTTTGACTTTGACCACGACTTTGGGAATATTTATAGCATTTTTTTTATATAAACCTGTTTATTCATCTTTTCAAAATTTGGACATAATTAATTCATTTGTTAAAATGGGTCCTAAGCGAAATTTTTCTGACAAAATAAAAAAATGCTATATATGA
Source organism: Deinandra increscens subsp. villosa (assembly GCA_039602395.1). Lineage (NCBI taxonomy): Eukaryota > Viridiplantae > Streptophyta > Magnoliopsida > Asterales > Asteraceae > Deinandra > Deinandra increscens. The sequence goes on along the minus strand of JBCNJP010000024.1, from coordinate 58,253,784 downwards.
TTGGTTTTTTATAGTTTTATACTTTGACCACGAAACTTTTAGACTTGTACGTTTTATGTCCCTTAGCTTTTCTACTTTCGTTTTTAGTATACTTATAGTTTTATACTTGAGTTAACTTCGTTTTTGGTCCTTGAGGTTTACCAGTTTTCTCACTTTTAGTCCAATTTTAAAAAATAATCAATTTAAGGGTCTCACCTTTGGTTTTTTCTCAATTTTGGTCACCTTCAAAAATTCATCCAAATTAATCGTTGTAATGAATGACATTTATGTCCGAATTGAACTCTATTCAGCTTTAGATAGATCGAATTCCCTTTTAAGTTGATGAATTAGAGTTTAATTTGGATATAAATGCCCTTCATTTTAACGATTAATTTGGATGAATTTTTGAAGGTGACCAAAATTGAGAAAAAAACCAAAGGTGAGGCCCTTAAATTGATTATTTTTTAAAATTGGACTAAAAGTGAGAAAACTGGTAAACCTCAGGGACCAAAAACGAAGTTAACTCTTTATACTTTAACCATGAAACTTTTGGACTTTTACGTTATATACCCTTAACTTTTCTACTTTTGTTTTTAGTATACTTTTAGAGATTTTGACTTTGACCACTATTTTTTTTGTTATTTAATACTTTGACACATTAAAATGTCGATTACTTAAACTGACGGGTAATAGATGTCCCACCGTGAAACGTTTTATACTCCTTAATTTTTCTACTTTATTTTATTATTATACTTACTAAAACCTGTTTGACATAAATTGACTGGTAAATGGGTGGCCCGCCGCGAAGCGAGGGCGGGTCACCAACTTGTTAATGTATATGAAGTAACTAGTCTTTTATACCCGTGCAGCGCACGACTGGGGTTTAATAATTTTGTTGGATAAAAAGAATATTATAATAATAATCATAAAACCACTGAATTATATTAATTATATTAATAGAAAATGTTTGAAAAATTACAAAAATATATCATTTTATAGTTTAAAATTTAAAAGATTGGAGACAAATTAGTTAGTTAAGATCCATGATTTAATTCAAAGTATATTTTATCAATTGGTAAAGAGTAGATTTGAGACTAAAAATATCAAAATTAAGATATTTCATTTTTAGTAGTTTTAATCCAGGTCATATGTAGTCATATTAATCATTTTAAATTTTCAATTTTTTTTGTTATATGTATCCACATTTAAATAATTGTCATTTTTCAAATTTTATCCATATTTAAATAATTGTCATTTATAGTAAATTTTAATCAATTGTTAGTGGTGAATTAGTTTAGGCAGGAGAAGTTAATGTTTTGAAGTAAATTAAGAAAGTTTAGTGTACCAATTTGTAAACCATAAAAATACAACTTCTAATGGCTCAGAAGTCCATTTGGGCTAATTGTAAGGGGACGGTGTTAGCCTTAGTAATAACTGACAACACCTACTGCAAATAACCATAACTTTAATGAACTACCTTCCACAACAGATGGAGTAATGTAACAGTATAGATCATCCCAGCTTCATTTTAACATCGATAAAGAGTACAAAGGGAAGCATTTGTATTTACAACATAACAACCACAAAACTAATGATTGGATTTGCAAGAGTAAACCTTGACTTCAAATAACTACCTAGTTTGACCAAACCAAATCCAGTCAAGAAATTAACAAAATTTTACCATTTTGTCAATACCACTCAACCTAGAGAAATTGAAGCAATTATAGTACATGCAAACACACCAAAATTTTGTATGATAAATGAGGCAAAAAGGTTGAAAAACACTAATTAATAATAATTCCAATAACCCAAGCATCAAAGTAACAAAAACTTGTCTACTTGACAATCATTGTCAAGCCTAACTTATTTTGAGAAAGACAATGTATCTTGACTGGAAAACACACCAGAAAACCAAACCAATGTATCTTCGTCATCAGATCCAGACACGGAACACTTCCCCGATTCAGTTGATCTGGTCTTAGTAAAGGATGTGATTGAAAGATGATCCGCATCATAGACGTCAGAGAGGTTGCACTTCAAACCATTACTTTCGCAATCTATAACTCTAACAACCATGTTCACTGAATCCGGAGTGACCTCACTTGGAGAAATTCCTAAGCAATCCTACAATATGTCAATGAAATGTCATGAGTTTTTGTCGATAGAAATTGGAAAGTTATAACATAAAACATGGTTATAATGTGTTTTGTACCTTCTGACTTGTATTACTCCCTTGAGGGTTTGAAACCTAAACAAACAATAAGAAGAACATTAGAAGGGTTATAAAAATATAACCTAATAACAATGCTTGTAAACTGAGTGCAATCTATTAAATTAAACAGAAATTGAAACAATATAATTAATAAAACTGACCTCATCATGATTGTGTTTCTTTTCCAAAGAAGAAATGAAGATAGGATCATCCGTAACCCTTATAACCGTATAATACTTATATCGGTTATCAATATTGAATTCGGTAACAGAGATCTTGAAAGCAAACTTCCTATCAATCAGATCTTGCAACTCATTCGGGAGTGGTTCAATGATTGCAGAAGTCTAAAAATTATAAATTTTAGTGTCAAATTAATTAATGAAAAAACTAAGCTTACTGAGATGATTACATTTTTACTTAGAACATACATTTTTATTGATAGGTTAACAAAGAATGTACCTTGAAGGTCAGCAGCACGACAAAGTCACTTGCAGTTTTCTTTATAATCTGATTTGCAACACTATCAAACATAGTCATGTCAACAGTACCAGCCGAGTCTTGCACTTTGAACAGAATCTTGAACCTGTTAGAATTTGATAAAGAAAACCAAATCAATTAATTATGACAACATAGATTGACATGTTCTTTGATTGAATGTCTAAGCTTATAATTATGTTAACTTACACCCACAATCAATATTATTACATTTATTTATAGGAACATCTGAATATGTAGTTTTAATAATTATATATTAATGATCTTAATGAGGCAAGAGAATGAATAGATAAAACACTTATTGTTGATAAATAAATATGTGATACAGACAGTTTAAGGTTTAAAGGACTAATGAAAATATAACACAAAGGTACCTCGGATAAAGATTAATAACCCTTTTCTCTTTTATACAGACTGGATTACTGCAACAGTAAGAAGCCTCGTCACCCTCATCAGTTCTTTGAACAATTCTGTTGTAATGATTACACGCCGGATAGAACCATTTCGGTTGAATGAACACAATAGTACCTAATACGATCAAGTCCTTCTTCTACAAAAAAAAAATTAAAAATTTGTAAATGTGGCATTCAATGTTATAATAATAAAGACTTCAAAAACATACCTTGGTAACCGAATCAACCTCGGCACTGTGACTGTAATCAGTGCTAATCAAGAAATCTTTCTCCATATTGTACTCAATGGAGTTTGATATAGAAGAAAATGAGGAAGTTGACTCCTCCTCCGAAGTTTCAAGAAACCTGTAATGCGTATATATGTGAAAAGTATAGACGATGACAATTATAATTGTTATTTTAAACAGTAAAAAAAGTGAATATGTTCTTACTTTTCCCTAAAAGAAACAATTTCTTTCACTTTATCACTGTTAAAGAACAGTTTCGTGCCATTGAAGGCATTAGAAACAGAATACTTTCCTGTATAAAAATAATAATAAGAAGGTATAAAATTATAAAAACTTAAATACAATAAAAAGATGAGATTGATATAAAGAAAATGTATAGCATCATAGATAGAAAACTTCCCAAACTGAACTATGAATGTGAAATGAGTGAGCTCAAGATGTTCGCTTATATATTGACAAAATTTGATCACAAAAACGACCAAAAAGAGTCAACCAAATCTTCTTGCCACTGAGATAAAACATAAATTTATGTAAATATAAGTAAAATTATTTTAGGAAAATGATACGTACTATATATAAACTATGAAGAAAAAACCTCAAATCTTGAAGTTTGACAGAGATCCTGACACCATCTTGATTCTTGTTATCCTTGAAAAACTTTTTTGGAGATGACCATACCACTTAACCAATCACATCTATACCAAAATGAACGTAAGTGGATGAAAAAATTAAACAAATAATTTGGTTAATGAGGATTATTTAAAAAATAATATAGGTATAAGGATAACATACTGGTGCTTAGATTAAAAGAGACATGTTTGTCTATAATCCTTTTAAAGCCAATAAAGTTGAACCCATGATCAGAACCACTCCAGTTATCAACTGTTTGAACAACAGTATCGTTGTTGAAACACACCTTCAGGGGGTGGTCAACGAACCTCCAGCTGCCACCATTCTCTCCAAAGATTGGTTTTTGAATAGATATGACATTTTGTTCAACAATAAAACTTTGGAACCTATTCAGAAATTTTGATAAATAGAAGCCTGAATTCGATTGCCCTAAACAGTAAAAGAAAAACATATTAGCTAGATATAAACATAAAGGAAGGAAAAAATACTGCAATCATGTGACATACTTGTTGGTCAAGTAGCATCATCTCAACAGATTATGTCAACTTTGGATTGTTGAACATAGGCCGCTTCCATGTGCTAAGAACTTTGACGATCAAGAAATGATTTGGGTTCTTTACATCCAACTCATTGAAGTTATCAACCTTTATTAGTTGAGCCATAACGATTTCTTGTGTTAGGATTATTAGGTTAGAGGATTTGTGTGATTACGTGAGGGATTGTTCAATGGGTATATATAGATAACAGAGTGAGGTTGTGATTGGTTTATTGGAGGGAAGATTGTGAGTAATTACTTACCAAAACTGAAATAGGTAACTTTTAAAAATAATTTCCGGATTTTAATATCGTATGGTTGATTGTTTGACCAAATTTTAATATGGCAAACTGTAATCTTCGAAAAGCAACAAAAGATTTCGAATAACATCCCAAAATAAATTTAAATGTTTTTATTTAATAAAGAAATAACATCCAAAATTAAATTTGATTGTTACTAAAGTTTAGGTGTTTATGTTTGAAAAAAAAAATTAGTTGATTATGTTTGTAAACAATGTATATTATTGAAATATTTTTATGGAGTCAGGTGATTATGTTTGGAAACGTTGTTTAATTTGAATATAAAATCAAATTGATGATTTAACTATTTCTTTATATATCAATAAAATCGATTAAGTATAATTAGATGATTATGTTCAAATGACCACTCATATTTAACTTTAGGTGATTATGTTTGGAAACAATGTAGGTGATTATGTTTGGAAACAATGTATGGCATTGAAATATTTTTAAGGAGAGAGGTGATTATGTTTGGAAACAATGTATAATTTGAATATACAAAAAATACTAAGAATTAATAAAATACTAAGAAAATGCTTCAACAAAAAAATATTAAGAAAATGCTTCAACAAAAAAATATTAAGAAAATACTAAGAAGGCAACTTACATAGCATGAATGTTTATTAAAAATATGGTGCTGAACCAAAATGAGAGGGTTTGAACTTTGAGCATCGGAATTGGTTTTAACAGATTCATCATCCATCCAATCCAGATGAGGATAAATATTATTAACTGGAATGTGGGATAAGTCCTGAAGGGAACCATCAGCAAGAAAAACTGTTAGACCCCAGTTCTCTTCATCAAGAATTGAGAAAAGAAGACACCCTCTCTTCTCAAAGCGAAGAGCGTTCCTTATAGCTCTCCATCCGTTAGTGATGTACATCTTATGTCTAGTGCCTCGAAACGAAACATTGAAAACCACATAATTGCCCAAGTGGATGGAGATGTCATGATTTGGAACACTACTTGAGAAGTAGCGCTTGTAGACATTTTTGGGAATCTCCTGAAAAGTATGATAATACTTAGTGAACAATTGAAAGTAATTTATTTCAATGATTTTAACAATAAGCAACTATACTGACCAAAATGTTATAGCCAAGAAAATAGTAACAACAATGTAATACACTGAGTACTGTTATAACCAAGAAACTGTTACAACCAAACAGTGATAATCTAATCTATGTACATTAATAAAAGAAAAGATAAACACTCACCAACTGATCGGCATTGGGATGACGGATGATCTTGAAAAACCTCTTGTACTGCAAAACGATTTAACACATAGTGAAACATAATGGGTAATAAAAGTAAAACCAATGAATATTGTCATATATATACATACATTAAACACACATATATATGTTAAAACTTATTGCATTCACCGGGTAAATTGATTTGATTTTTAAAAGCAGTGCTCTGCGTTCGGATTTATATATTGTATGCTCTTGCATTCCCAGATTTTTGGTGATATCGGTTATTGCAAAAATCCATGTCATATTGAAAAACTCATGAGATTGATTAACCTATAGAATGATTACTAAATCCATGTCAAAGAAAAGCTAAAACCTATCTACACAAAAGTTTCGCTAATGGTATAATCGGCTTGAAACATTATTTTTCAATGAAAACTTCCTTTCATTGTAGGATCTGGCCAATTTTTCAATCGGTTTGACGAAAAGCCCTAAATACTGTTCGAGGGAAAGAAACCAAAACAAATCAATTCGAGATGAGAAATAATCAGGGAGCGCCGATATTTTGAGAGAAATACCTCATAAGCCGACGTATAATAAGCCATAGATCCGACTGAAGCTTAGAGATGAGAAGAAAGGGAGAGAGTGGCGGAAGCTTTTGTTGAGCGTGATTTAGGGTTTGACAATGAGTTTATAAACAATATAGGCACTGGATTTAGAAAGTAACCATGGATATTGGGCGGGTTTTGAAAAGCGGATCCAAAAGATCCGCGCGACTCTTATACGGAAAAATGGTTGGTTTTAAGATTTGCCCTTAATGGGTGAAATCTTAAGCATTGCGGTAACTTCTCGGGAGGCTGTGGTGATGTCACGTCACTTGAGAAACTTTTCGTTTATTATAATAGATGATTGTGTTTGGATTATAAAATACCTACAAAGTAATTTTTCTATTTACAACAATAAATGGGTCAACCATAAACCTAGTGGCGGAGCTTGAATATTTATAAGGGTGCGAAAATCATAGGACCTTAATTCAATCGTTATGTTTTGAGTTATATGGTCAGGTCGGTGATTCGGTTCGGATCGGTTCGGGTCAAACAATAAAAACTCTAAATATCTATTTGTTTCTTTAATCATTCAAATGACCGTTCTTACAAATTAAAAAACTAGATATTTAGTTAACAAACAAAGACCTAAAATATTTATTATGATGCAAGAGGAATGGTGAGTACTTAGAAGAACTATTATAACTTACCTCAACGACCTTCAAGATCTTTGAGTTCATCGATTATGGAGTTCTAATCAAAATTTTCAGCAATTTCTTTTTCTATGTAAATATCTATTTGTTTCTTATTGCGAAGGCGATTCCTAAATATTTTCATTGCTAAAAATACTCTCACCTAACAACCCTCTTTGACTCCTTCATGTTTTTTTTCTTTTATAACGTCTCAAATAACCCCTAAACTTACAACTCTTATTTTTAAATAACACAAACTTTATATATAAATGAAACAATGTTTACTTTATTATACGTTTAGCCCATATACTTTTAATTTCACACTTTTATAGACTCAATCGGTGGGAAAAAAATTCAGGGAGGGGGGGGGGGGCAAGAATGTTTAGGGGAGGAATCGAGAGGGTGGCGACGCAATACGTGTACAGTTTTTAGACGAAATACGGGTAAATTTACACTGCAGACATCTTGGATCATCCATTGGAGAATGACTAGTTTCATCATTAGCAAATACCTAATTCATGATTATGTTGAAAACAAGCGCCTAGGAGCTAGGAAATAAAAGTAGAGGTTGCCCGATTTGGTTATGTTTATAATTAACTTTTTTTTTAATGGTGACTTCTTTATAAACGGCTCAACCCCTAGCAAGGCACTAGGAGAGAGCGGAAAGGGGACAAGAGAAACTTACATAGAAAAGTTGAAATTACACCAATCTTCCCAAACTAACACCCCATTCCTAAAACTGATGCAGGAGCATCCGCTTGTTACTATATCGGTGTTCAATAAGAGTCGCATGTTTCAAAGCCGGTTCGCTCCATGAATCGGATGTTTGGCGACATGAGTTTTTGCGTGGAAGATTTTATCAATATCTTTTATGTTTTTATATTATTTAATTTGATTTCCTACTATTGTGCAAATTTAGTTTCTAAATATCCGTTTGTTACTATAAAGGAGGTTGGGAGGCATACTTTTAGGCGGAATTGATTTTATGTTGAAGAATTGTTCTTGAACTTTGAGTTCTATCCGGGTGTTTGAATAATAATCGTTCTTGAGCCATTTGATCGCTTCCAAACTGCATCAAAAACGATTAGAAATCCAAAGGAAACTAAGGCTGTGTTTGTGTGCCATAAGCTAGCTTATCAGCTAGCTTATAAGCTAGATTTTTGACGTACCAAACAGGGGTTTTTTTTTTAAAAGCTAGCTTTTTTTAAAAGCCCCGTTTGGTAACGTTAAAAGCCTAGCTTATAAGTTGCTTTTGAAAAGCTAGTTGGAGTAACGTTTCAACTAGCTTTTATAATATTTCCAGTTATACCATTCCCTAACTTATAAATAAATACATTTATTTACATTTATGACATGTACTTTTACGTCATTTTATATTTTTTAGATAGTTTATCAGCTAGTTTTTACCAAACGTCATTTTTTATCAACTAGCTTATCAACTAGCTTATAGTTTATCAGCTACCAGCTAGCTTATCAGCTAGCTTATAAGCTAGCAGCTGCTAGCTTATTAGCTAGCAGCTAGATTTTCAGCTAGTGCGTCAAACACAGCCTAAGAGTCTAGATTTCCAAAAAAAGCTTGTGCACCGAAGTTTTTTTTATCTTGGAAATCAGCCTCATCCTGTGCCCGCCAAATGCTCCAAACACTAGTATGAATGATGGCCTGAATCAGCATTCCTTTCTCCTTACCAATCTTGAGCCGCTCGTGAGGTTGGGTCAGGTCCAAGATCGAGAAGCAAATAATCTGAGGTTTGTGACACCAAAGAGAGATTCTAGCCCAAATCTCCAAAGCAACCTTGCATCCAGTAAACAAATGGTCCACATATTCATTTAAATCTTTACACAACGGGCAGATAAGAAAGGGGACCTGGATGTTCCTCCGAACCAAACTGTCCTTAGTAGCGATCCTTCCCCGTTGGGCCCTCCACATAAGCAAATTTACCTTGGAAGGGACAAGTCTGGGCCAGGCTATGGGGGGCGGCCCATCCAAAACAGCCCCAAGGTTCAAACGAGCACGCAAGGAGGCAGAAGAGAAAAGCCCATATGGGTTAAGGCTCCAAATGCATCTTCGCTCGTGGTGCATGAAATCCTTAGTTCTCACATTAACTTTGAGGAGGGCATATTCAATCTTGACATTGTTTTTCCAAACACTCGTGATACAATTATTAGCTACAGCCTAGGGTGAGTTTGGAATAATGCCATGAATACCCCTAATAACTTTCCGCCATAATGAGTTAGGTTCAGTCAAGAACCTCCAAAGCCATTTAACGATTAAGGCATTGTTCGAAAATACCAGAGGGTCAAGGCCCACCTCACCCAGATCCTTAGGCTTACAGGTAGAAGATTGACTAACCTAATGGATTTTCCTCTTAGCAACGCTCTCACTGTCGCCACCGTCCCAGAGAAAACTAAACCGGATGCTTTCCAACGTACGTAAAACTTTAACGGGGGCCTTGTAAAGAGAAAAAAAAATTAGAAAGGGAGACTGTTAAGCACAGATTTGATAAGGACAAGTCTACCGCCCATGGAGAGATGTTTATCTTTCCATTTAGAAAGGTGAGATTGGAAGACATCTATCACCGGTTTCCAAGTGTTAATACGGTTCATATTCTTTCCCACTAATAAGCCCAAGTGCTTGAACGGAAGATCATTCCTAGAACAGCCCCAGCCATTGTAGCATTGTCTCAATGGTACCGGTGTTGTTTGGACTTTGGGGAAACCCAGGTTCAAACCTCACTGTTGGCAAAGGATTGATAACCAAGGGCATCCTTGGTTCGAGTCATGATGCCGACCGGTTTTACCCAGCACGCAAGTTACTCCAGATAGTTCTGCTATTGTGGAGGCTTGCAACTGTCTATGCTTGGGTTGAAACCTACGGGTTTCAACGTAGGTCCCATGTGGGCATGCTAGACAGTCGCATGGTTTTCCCGGGGAACGTCCATATGCCCCACTCAACCCCAGCTGAGGCACGGTTAGGACACTCATGTCTGGTTGTCTGTGGGGTGGACCCTTATCTCCTCCTCTACGGAGGTAGGATAGGTGCGCGATGTCCTAACCCATCGTGACCAAAATCGCCGTTCTAAAAAAAAAAAATCTAACGGCACATTAACCCCAAAGAAAGAACATTTATTGATATTGACCTTAAGCCTCGAAGCCAAGAAGAAACCGTGAAGCATACGAAGGAGGTTAGCTAAATTCAAACAAGACAATCGATCCCCGAGGACTATGGCGTCATTCGCATAGGTAAGGAGGGAGATAACGAGATCAGAATTGGGAACCTTAAACCCATGGAATATGCTAATACCAAGAGCCTTTTTGAACGTAAAAGCTTCCATCGCCACAAGAAAGAGAAAGGGGGAGAGCGGACCCCCTTGCTGGACTCCTCTAGCACATTGGAACTCCAAAGACGGAGAGCCATTTATTAAAACCGAAGCTCTGGAGGCCCTAAGATAGCCCCTGGACCACCTCCTCCAACGATAAGGAAAATTCATTTGGCCCAAAACATCATCAAATTCCCAATTAACGGAGTCAAAGGCCTTTTCAAAGTCAGTTTTGAAAAGCATAAGACGGGACGGATGTTTCTTAGCCCAAAAGGCCACCTCATTAAGTATAAGAGGACCATCGATGATATTAGGATTAGCAATAAAGCCCATTTGAGCCTCCGAAATGACCAGGGGAAGCACCCTCCTAAAACGGTTGGCTAGGAACGGGTGAAAGAGGTAGAACAAAAAAAAGTAGCTAAAAATAAACTAGTCAAGTGTATATTTAATATTGGAAACCTCCAAAATTAAGAAATAACTAGACCATTGCCATAGCATTTGTAATCATTGTTGCCACACTATCTATTCTTAAAATGGTCTAAAATATTTACCCAACCCGACCTATACCAAAAGATTATTTGAAAATATGTTCCATTAAGGGGAAATGTCCCTCTATTTGCTGTTTGGAAATCGGAAAGGGATCTGTTGATGCAAATTAGTGTTTACCAATTAATTAACAAGATGGCCATTGGTGCGTGTTGCCGCGTAATGAGCTAGCCATTAAGAGCAACCTATGCTAGGTATTAATTTGTGAGTCCATATATATTGATGCGGCAGGTGCACAGTTTTTTTCATATATAGAACTTCCAAGTTTTTAACTTTTGACCCCATCAGTCTATTCACAAATATTTCAGTGTTGGTATATGTTTCTGGCTTTAGACCCATCAGTCTATTCACAAAAAAAAAATCTAAAACTTCTGACTTTTGACCCCATCATATCTGGTTGAAGTCTAAGCTTCTATATATTACATTCCCAAAACCACAATTGGATATGTTCAAAAGCTTCATTCAGCACAAAACAGCAGCCCTGTGTTGGAATTTTGGGAGAAAAACTAGTGGAAAATGAGTTTTTTCACTAAGTGTGAAAATGAGTTTTTCACCAACTTTGGACTAAAATAAAATACAGATAACATAGGTTGTTGCCTCTGTATTTAATGGGTTTGTGTAGTACGTTGTGAGGGCTTTCCAACGTATCAAACCACGTCCAAATCCGAGCTCGTATGAATGAGATATCGAAGCTCAAAGTTGAGGTCTCGCAACTTGTGAAGCTGCGAAAATTAGAGAGAAAAATGCTAAGGATAGCATGTTAACTCATCCCACATTGGTTGGGGATTGAAACCAAAAGTGGTTTATATGGTGGGAACCTTACCAACTATTGTTTCCTTTAGTAGGACACATCCCTTGGACCCTGAGGGGTCACCCCAAACTCGCACTCGCACTCGCGCGCGCGCGTGGCGTGGGCGTATGAGGCGCAATGTGGCGCTTTGATGGCGTACTTTGCACTTCGCACGCTCGCATCGCCGAGAGCCGCCTTATTGTTTTTGAGTTCAACCGGAAGTTGTTCCGGTTGAAGTTCAAGCGGAACGAGTGAGAGCTGTGTGATCCGGATGAAGTTCAGCCGGAAGGTTCAAGCTGAACAGTTGAACCGGAAACGTTTCAAGCGGACCTGCGTGGCTCCACTGTTCGAACAGAACGCGTGTTCCTCCGGATTGACAACTGGAAACGCGTTTTTGAGCTAATTAAGGTAATTCCGCGTTAATTAGAAATCAATTTGCATTAAAGACGTTTAATGCAAAGTTTGACTACGAATTAACTTAGTGTGCTCTCCAAGGCTCCCATCCACTATATATATAGCCTCATTAGTTGAGGCTAGACATACCAGAATTCACACAGAATTCTTTCTCTCTACATCTCCTCATTCTTTCTCTCATCTTCCTCATTGTTCTTGTTTTTCAAGCTTCAAGGTAATTTCAAGCTTAGAGTTATCCCGGCCGTACAATACGGTTTTGGCGATTGTACCCTGGGAAACAAAACGGTACTTCGGTAGACCCGGAATTTGTTTTAAGGGACCCGGGTTTTGACCCGAATCCTTCGCCAAAGGTTCCTTGGAACCTTCTCGTTTTCTTAATCAATATCAAAAGGTTTTTCTCAAATCAATTTTCTTTGACTTTCAAAATCCTTTTCATAATTCTCTGTCATTAATTTTTCTTCATTCAAATCAATAGAATTTCATTTTCTTTGTATTGTAATTTTAATTTGTTTCATTTCCTTGTAATCTTATATTCATTCCTTTGTATTGTATTTCATTTCCGTGTAACCTTTAATCATTTCCTTGTAATTGTTGATAGGAGTAGAATTTCATTTTCATTGTATTGTAATAGATTAGATTTATTCCTTTTGTTGTAATCGTACTTAAATAAAAGTATTTATTTTAATTAAATTTACGAACGGTTTTCTTACCCCCTGTTCAAAAGATCTTATGTTTTTGTGAATGTATATGACCTGGTGTTTAGTTTTTTTTAGTCCTTTTACCTGCATCTTTGAATCGCTACCGTTTAACTGCTTGAACCTTATTTGCTGAAACTCGTAATCTTCGATTTAAACAACAATGATGTTTAAGCAATTCAATTAAGTTGTTACGGACCGTTTTAAAGATGAAATTATGTTTGGAAACATGAGTAATATGTATACTATTTGTCATCTTTAATGAAATTTACATTCATTTTTTTTAATTATTTTAAATTGGGCGATTGTTCATCTTTATCTAGTAAATATGACAATATACTGATTATCGTATCAACTCCGCTATCATTATATATCAAACAAACCTTTTTCTTTATATTACACGATCTCTTGAATATAATGCTCGAACAAGTATGTTTACACAATATGTATCATATGTATGAATAGTTAGTAATCAAGAATCTCGTCATCACAAAATCGAGCATGGCAAAATGATTTAGGCGTAGTTGCAGAGACCGTATATGCAATAACCACCGGGCATACACTTGTTACCACATGACCCGCAATGCCTCTTGTCGTAAGCCACATTCACACACTCCCCTCTGCAACACGAGTTCGTAAACTTGCACTTGTTCTTGCATGCTCCACAGTTGTGTTTATCCTCGCTCAAATCCATACACTTATTGTTGCAACAAGTCGAGTTTTTTCCTTCTAAGACCAAGCAAATGTCGTCATCTTTCTTGCAGTGATATGCGGCTCGAGGGTTGTTGTTTTCGGCTAGGAACCGACTTACCCGTTTCGGAAACAGCTTAACAGGTTTCGATCCGGTGAACATTTTCTCGTGACCGTCACCGGTGAAGGTGATTGTTAGGGTGAAGGCTATTGCCATCATAACAAACATTAAGAAGAGTGCCTTGATCATGTTGGACATGTTTGTGAAAGAATGTTGTCTTGAAATGGATTTTGGTTGAAGAATTAATGTTGGATATTGATGGGACATAGAGATTGGCCCATTTGTGGGTTATATAGGGCACCTTGGTGTGGTTGACCCTGGGAACCAGGGGGTCTTGCAATGCACTCTTTCAAAAAGAGGGTTTAAATGAGGTGCATGTGTGTGTGTTGATTGATTAGGGCACACTTTAGTAAATGAACAACACGGCTTTAATATAAAAATCTTTAATAAAAAATTGTGTTTTACATCATAGACATGTAAATTTTGACTTTGGGCTAATATAATATATTATTTGTGCTGCTGTTAGTAAGGTTGTGAAGGAGTCAACCAGCTCATAAGCTACCCGAGATCATCCCGTTAAAACCTCAAGTAAAGCTAGGCTTAAACAAGCTGAAACAAAGCACTCCCCTTGCTCTTATAATTTTTCTATGCGAACAAATGAGGTTGATTGAAATGTTGACACTCAAAATTGTGAGGATATTGATCGAAATTTTAATTTAAGCTAAATAAAACATACTTAGATTGTTTTGTTTTCAGATTGTTTTGGTTTCAAATCTTAATCTAATAAAGGATGTAAGGCAGTACACAAGAATAGAAACTAAAAGGGTTTTATGGTAATTGTCTGAAAGATGAAGTCCTGAAGGTGAAGAGCGAGAAGCCAGCTTAGAAAATTTATAAAGAGAACTATTTTTTACTTTAGAAACTTCAAACCTTTTTTTTTTACCCGGTAAATTTTATTGATAAAAAAAAATATTTACAACCTAATGACGTTGAGAGTCCCGGGATATACTTCAAAGACCTACTCAACCTAGTGATCCCGGTCTAACAAACTGGGCAAGAAGTCCCGACCGTAGATCTAACTAGCTACCCAACTAGCAAAAGTAAATCTATACATCAAACTCATATTAAACCTGCAAAGCAGAACACATAAACAAGAGAAATAGCACACAACCAACCGCATAGAATATGTTAGAACAATCATCCTCCCATGCAGCTCATAAGCTTCCCAATTGTCCCTTAATTTGCTCTTAATCAGAATCCTGCAACCTTCTGAACCAGTTGGCTCATCGTTAACCACTTATTAATCAAAACACCAACCCATTGAGGACTCCAGAAAATAGTCATAAGCAGATGAACTTTGCCCAGGTCTACAACATAAAAGCCCCAGATGACCAAGAGGCATTCAACATGCCAAAGAAAACAAGGAGTAGAACTCCACAAATGGATATTAGCTTGGTTAAGGGTATACACCCTACAACATAACTTTCTCAACGCATTCTTAAGTATACCCATCATTTATGGACCTTATAACTTAGGATCTCAAATTGCCAACAAACAATACCAACACATAGTGGACATTATTAACTTGTACCACAAGTTGTGTGATTACGTTTGTAATTAGTTGATTTAGTTTCCTAGTATAGGACCTTTGTATTTTGTGTATATATATTTTCCTAATGAATGAGAATGATGAAGCATTCAACACTTTACATGGTATCAACCTAAAACCCTAGTCCTTTCTTCCTTCCTTCACCGCCGGCTGAGCTAAGTGCTCGTCGTCACCCGTTCTTTTTTTTTTCCCTCCTTCTTTTCCGGTGTTCTGCCCTCATGGCCGACGGAAAGAAAGAATCGGCTACGGCCCCTAAACCCCTTCACCCGGTTTACACCCTCTCCAATCTTCACCAACGTGTTCGTACTCTTGACGGCACGAAGTGTTGGGAATGTTTTGCTTGGCAGAAATTCTCTAAGTCAGAGTTCCGAAGGAAGTTAGTCCGGAACTTCCTTCACACTGAGTAGTTCCTCCGGAACTTCTCCTAGTGTTACTCCGGAACTTTGACTTATCCCCTGTTGCAAGTTTTACTTTACACCATGCTGTGCACTGTTCACCGATAGGTCTGCTCAACTGTTCACAGAAGCATGCTTGTACTACAACAACTCTGGAGTAGATATTATTTGTTTATTTAGCCTTAGAGCTAAAAGGAAATAAAAGTAGATCTTTTATTTCCTCCTTGCACTATATATATTAGTTGTATTTCCTTTGTTCAAATTATCGAACACTTCTCTTGTTCATCAGTTGTAACTCTCTGTAAACACTGTGAAGTATAAATATAGTAGTGCTTGGAATTGACATCTTGTGTTCATCTACTTTACTTCATGTTTACTTGTTACAGTTTCGATCAAACCGTTTCAAACATTAACACAAACAAGTCTGATTCCGCCTTTCTTGTTTGATACTTTTAGTAACTTGTTTGGTTAGTTGTCTCTAACCACGATCCTACAAGTGGTATCAGAGCTTTGGCTCTTGAGTCCTTAAGTTTTTAAAATTGTATTTTTGAAAACTTTTCTTGCTAAAAGGGTTACTGTTTGATTTGGATAAGACTGTTTTGATTCTTGATCTCTGAAAATGAGTGAACTAAGGAATGGCAGCACTAACAAACCTCCAACCTTCACTCCTGATGACTTTGACACATGGAAACTCAGAATGGAAATTTTTTGCAAAAATACCGATCACAAAATGTGGGGTTCCATTGTCAATGGACCAAAAGTCATTACCACCCCATCTGCTACTCAACCTGTTGTTGACCTTGTCAAAGCGTATGAGAATTATTCTGATGATGATCATAAGGCCTGTGAATGTGACTACAAAGCTTTGTGGGCACTCCAGGCAGCTCTTCCTAATTCCATACTAATAGGCTTTAAGAGATGCAAAACTGCACATGATCTTTGGAAAGCACTTATTGAAATGTATGAGGGAACAGATGAGGTGAAAGAGAACAAGAAAGACATCTTAAAACAAAGATATGAAAATTTCTGTCATAAAAGAGGTGAATCAATGTCTGAACAGTACTTAAGATATGTCCGACTTATAGATGAACTACAGGGTGCAGATGTAAAAATTGACAATGCTGATATAATCAGAAAATTTTTAAGATCATTACCTGAAGTTTGGACTGTCTATACAGTCAGTATCAAGTACAACAAAGACCTTAAAACCTTGAAATTAGGAGATCTCTATGGAATGCTGAGTGCACATGAGATGGAAATGAATGAGAAGTCTGGTGTATCATCAAACCAGACATCATCTTCCAAAGGCACTTTGGCCCTCATCACTGCTCACTCAGAGAACTATTCTGAACCTGAACCATATGTATCCTTTCCAGAGTCTCCTAAAGGACATGAAGCATCTTACTACCAAAACTTTGCTAATGTTGCTAACAGTTCTTATTCAGGTTTCATCAGATCAGATCTAGAGTGCATCAGTGCTGATGACCTAGAGGAGATTGACATCACTACCCAACTAGCCATGGTGTCACTTAGGGCTCAAAGGTTCTACAAGAGAACAGGGAGAAAATACAATGGAGCCAAGAATGCTCCTATTGGTCTTGACAAATCAAAGGTCAAGTGTTACAACTGTCATCAGTTGGGACATTTTGCCAGGGAGTGTTCTCAACCAAGAAGAGAAAATGGTTACAATGCTGAGAAGAAACAAGAATATACCAAACCAAGCTCTTCCTCTGGTCCTACTCCACCAAAGCCCTCTTACAACACCCAAAGCCAAGCAACTGCTGCTGTAGCAAACCAAACAGGGTTTGTTGACTGGGAAGATGTGATGCATGAGTTTGCTCCAACTAATCATGCCTTGATGGCAAGTGGTTCTTCACCTGCTTCTGCAGAGGTAAACTCTAACTCCAGCACTGAATCTGAGAATGTGTTATGTACACCTAAGTGTATTGAAGTGGTTGAGAGCTACAAAAAGCATAATCAGGCCCTTGTAGATGAACTTAAAAATCTAAATGAGTTGAAAGAGTACTCAAAAAGGGCTGATATTGCTTACTCAACCAAAACTGATGAACTCAGACAAACAATAGGGATTTTGAAACATCAACAAACAAATTTTATAACTCAAATGGATGATGTGGTTGAGCAACTAAATATTTCAAAGAAACAAAATGTGGAATATGTGCTTGACATTCAAACCCTAAAAGATCAGCTAAGGGAAGCCTTGTGCAATGCTGATAAATTTCAAATTGCTAGTGAAAAAGCAGAAAAGTTGTGGCATGAGCACACACATGGGAAGGGAAGGGTATCTTTTAAAATTGTTGAAAACCCTGATTCATACACTTGTCTTGAAACCCTAACTATTAAAGAAACAAGTGTTCCATTGTCCCCTGACCCATTGGAAATTGGTCCAGTAACTGAGGACCCTTCCAAAGAAGCTGAAAGTCTGAAAGAGAGTGATGACATGAGAACTGATAGTTTTATTGGCTTTTCTGACATCAAAACTGAATCAACCAGCACTTCTGCTGAGGTTGATAAATCAAAAATTTCAAAACCAATTCTTAAAAACCCTAAGAATGTGAGTTTAGAACATGATGATTTCAAACTGTCAAAATCTACTACTCAAAGGAATGGCAAATCAAAAACTGTTGGAAATCAAATCAGTTCAGAGTCATCAAAACAAAAGTCTCACACCTTTGTGAAAGAATGCATAATTTGTGGTGAATTAGGACATGTTGCTGTAAATTGTTCCTACAATCCTTTCAAACAGATAATTAACAATGCTAACACTTCTCCAAGGAGAAACCAAAATCTGTTAAATTCAAAGAATTTAAAGGATAGCAGGAACATGTCACCAAAAAGATCACATGTTGATCAAAAGATTTCTGGAAAAACTCAAAAGGTCTGGATTGGAAATGAAAAGAATAATAGCTTTTCATATGTTAAAAGAAACAATTTTTCTAAGGAACAACATTCCGCAGGAACTTCATATCTTCCGGGAGAAAATTCCTCCGGAAGAAATACAGTTCCCTCGGAACATTTTAAAAACATCAGGTCTTCTAATCCCTCAAAACAAAGACCTGAATTTCAATCCACTGAGTTCATTAATCAAATTCACCCATCTTTCAAAGGAAATTCACGAGCAAAATCTGCTCCTCGTGAAAGAAAACAAGTTTTTGAACAGTATGAAGTGCATGATTATCCTGCACAAGTGAGTTCCTACGGAACTCAGCATCCTCATACTGAAACTTTCAAAGTTGCTGCACAACCAAAACTTGAAACTGCAAGACAAAGAAGCAACAGAAAGTTTAGGGAAAAGAAGGCTTTTATTAAGAAACATGGTTTTCCCAAATGGCAGAGTTATAACAGAAACTTAAATGAGAAAAATGGTGATTTTTCTGAGTATGATGATTTTCCTGCAGAACAACTTGTGTTAGGAAACTACTCTTATAATGATGCCATGGGAAGACCCAAGACCACAAAGGCTTGGGTCCCATACTCCAACTGATCATGTTCTTTACCTGTGTAGGAGTCACCTAATAAATCTCAAGCAAATGTTTGGGTTGTAGATAGTGGGTGCTCCAGTCACATGACAGGTAATAAAAACCTTCTAGAAAATACAAAAAGATATGATGGTGGTCCCGTTGCTTTTGGAAGCAATGAAGGGTACATTACAGCACTTGGTAATGTATCAAATGGAAGTTTTACTCTTGACAAGGTAAGTCTTGTAAATGTTCTGAATTTTAATCTGCTGAGTGTATCACAAATTTGTGATAAAAGGATGAATGTTCTGTTTAATGATGAAGAAGCTCTAGTACTTAAGCCTGGTCTAAAAATTCCAAATGAAATGATTTTGATAAAAGCAAAAAGGCAGGATGGCTTGTACTTACTTGATATGGCAAGTGCCAAATCTCTTGATGGCAATACTTGTTTAATATCAAGAGCTTCTGTTGATGAGTCTGACCTCTGGCACAGAAGACTTGTACATGTTAATTACAAAACCATGAACAAACTTGTTAATTTAGGTTTGGTAAATGGTTTGCCTCAAAAACACTTTAACTGTAATGAGCATTGTACTGCTTGTTTGAAGGGCAAGCAACACAAGTCTTCTCATAAGTCCAAAACTGAAAACTCAATCTCTCAACCCTTAGAATTGTTGCACATGGATCTCTTTGGTCCTACTAGGGTAATGAGTTTGGGAAAGAAATCATATTGTTTTGTAATCACAGATGATTTTTCAAGATACACATGGGTTTTCTTCCTAAGAACTAAGGATGAAACACCTGAAATTTTAAAATCATTAATCACTCAACTTGAAAATCAGTCAAATTTCAAAGTCAAAACAATTAGAAGTGACAATGGCACAGAATTTAAAAATCATGTTTTAAATTCTTTTTGTGAAGAAAAGGGGATATCTAGGCAGTTTAGTGTTGCTAGAACTCCTCAGCAAAATGGTGTAGCTGAAAGGAGAAATAGAACACTGATTGAAGCTGCTAGATCAATGCTGGCTGAGTCTAAGCTCCCTGTAACTTTCTGGGCTGAAGCAGTGAACACTGCCTGCTATGTTCAGAACAGGGTGCTTGTGGTCAAAGGTAAAAACAAGACACCATATGAACTTTGGAGAAAAAGAAAACCAAGTATACACTTTCTCAAAGTTTTTGGTTGTCCTGTTACAATATTAATAACTAGTGAGAATTTAGCTAAGTTTGCTGAAAAGGCAGATGATGGCTTCATGGTTGGTTACTCAGGTATTGCCAAGGCATACAGAGTATACAATCTCAGAACTAAAATTATTGAAGAGTCAATTAATGTGTTTTTCAATGAAAAATCAACAAATAAGTTTAGTTCTGAACCCACATGGTTATTTGATATTGATTCACTAACCAATGCTTTCAACTTTACTGTTGATAAGTCCTTTAGTGAGTATGTGCAGTCTCAGGGGGAGAATTCAAATGCAAAGAAGGATGGCTACAAATTTGGTCATTACTACTCCTCTGTCAGCACACAACCTTTCAAACCTTCAACCATGCCAACTGATGCAATTCAACAAGTCACTGATCCCACTCCAGTGAATGTGGTTGAAACTGAGTCAAGTGACTCTCAGTCACAACAGGATGGTTATGTCTCAGACACCAGTGATGATGGGAGCTTGCAGCATTCTCCAAATGACAACTTACATGGTGATCTTGATGGTTCTCATGAGTCAAATTTCAATGACTCATCTCTTGGAGATACCATCAACTCTGCTAACAACTCAAGTGATCAACATGTCTCTGCTGCAACTACATCAAATTTGCCCCCTTCACAAAGATTGCCAGGAATTGAGCTTAGTGTCTTGTTGCCCCCAATTATTCCACCAACTAGGCAAGTTCAAAGTCACGAATTTCCAAGTTTTCAGAATACAAATGTCAGCAAAACTCATCCCATTGAGAATGTGATTGGTGAAGTAAATGCTCCTGTTCTTACAAGAAGCAAATCTGCTGATGCAAACATCTGTTTATTTGCATGCTTCCTGTCTCAAGAAGAACCAAAACAAGTGGAGCAAGCACTTAAAGACAATCATTGGATTGAAGCTATGCAAGAGGAATTGTTCCAAATCAACAAACAACAGGTTTGGGAACTGGTTGATTTACCTGTACATGCTCAACCAATTGGAACAAAATGGGTTTTTAGAAACAAGAAGGATGAAAGAGGAATTGTTGTCAAGAACAAAGCTAGGCTTGTTGTTCAGGGATATTCTCAAGAAGAAGGGATAGACTATGATGAGGTTTTTGCTCCAGTTGCAAGATTAGAGGCAATCAGAATCTTCCTTGCCTATGCAGCTTTCAAGAACTTCAATGTTTACCAAATGGATGTCAAAAGTGCTTTCCTTTATGGGAAACTGAAGGAAGAAGTTTATGTCTGTCAACCACCAGGGTTTGAAGACCCACACCATCCTAACAAGGTGTGTAAACTTATCAAGGCTCTCTATGGTCTCAAGCAAGCACCAAGAACCTGGTATGAGACTCTGTCAAATTACCTGCTTGGCCATGGATACAGGAGAGGAGCCATTGATAAAACTCTCTTCATAAGGAAAGTTGGAAAAGATAAGTTGCTTGTTCAGATTTATGTGGATGATATTATCTTTGGATCTACCAATCCTAAGTTGTGTAAGGAGTTTGAGACCCTGATGCAAGATCAATTTGAAATGAGTTCCATGGGTGAACTTAATTTCTTTCTGGGTCTCCAAGTTAAACAAACTGCAGATGGCATCTTCTTGAATCAGTCAAAATATATTCAAGATATGCTCAAGAGGTTTGATATGCTATCCTCCTCTTCTGCAAAAACTCCTATCTCAACCTCTCACAATCTGAATTCAGAATCAGAAAGTGAACCTGTTGATCAGCACACTTACAGGGCAATGATTGGTTCTCTGATGTACTTAACAGCAAGTAGGCCTGATATCATGTTCAGTGTATGCCTATGCTCTAGATATCAATCAGCTCCCAAAGAATCCCACATGAAGGCAGTAAAGAGAATATTTAAATACCTCAAAGGTCAACCAAAACTTGGTTTGTGGTATGCAAAAAACAATGACTTTTCTCTTGTTGCCTACACTGACAGTGACTATGGTGGCTGCTACTTGGATAAGAAATCAACATCTGGAGGATGTCAATTTCTAGGAAATAGGCTTGTATCATGGCAATGCAAGAAACAGACCTGTGTTTCTACATCAACTGCTGAAGCTGAGTACATTGCTGCTTCAAGCTGCTGTGGTCAAGTACTTTGGATCCAGAATCAAATGCTGGATTATGGAATCACATTCCTGGAAACTCCTATGTATGCAGACAACACCAGTGCTATTTCCATCACCAACAATCCTGTGAAGCACTCTAAGACAAAGCACATCGAAATAAGGTACCATTTCATTAGAGATTGTGCAGAAAAGAAATTGATTAAGTTACACAAGGTTCATACTGATCTTCAATTAGCTGACCTTTTCACAAAGGCATTTGATGAAGCAAGATTTTTCTTTCTTATCACAGCTATTGGGATGATGAACTTTGGTTAACTTTTGCTGTCAATTGTTGCTTTTATGTACATAAATTGTTCTATCACCTTATGTGTTTGTGTTCTTAACATCCATCTCTTCAAAATCATGAGAACTCTTTCAAGAAATGGTCTTATAACTGATAAGTTGAGAAACTTCCAAAGTTATGACCATTTCTGAACTTTTTGATGCTTATAAGTAAATTCCAAGGGAACAACATTGTTCCGGAGGAACTTACTCCTGAAGTTTTCCTTCTCAAGAGAAGTTCCGAGGGAACTCTCTAAAGTTTCTTACAGGTTTTCAAGTGTTTTCTAAGTGTTTCAGGTGTTCCGGAGTAAATTTTGAAACTCCGAAGGAACTTCCTGCGGAAGTATTTTAGGAGAAGAGAAGAAAATTTCTAAAGGTAAAAGTTCCGAGGGAACTTCACTCTTCCGAAGGAACTCAATTGTTCCGAAGGAAAAGTTCCGGAGGAACTTTATTGACTTAATCTTTTTCTGTGGATTAAGTGGGACCCTTTATTTCAAATTTTAACAGTGACGGTTAACTGGTGGCCCCACTAATTCCACCTTTTCCGTTAACGTCAATTCCCTCTCTCCTCACCCCTTTAACTGTCACTTCCAGAGAAACCCTTTCACTTACTAAACCTAAATCCCAAATTCTCGTCAATCGCTCTCGATTTTTTCCCAATTTCATCAAATTCATCTGAATCTCTCAAGCAATCACTCAGTACAGAACAAATGGCAGCATTCGCATTTCATCACGAGCATAATCAAAGAGCTTTTCTAGAGAAAACAGAGAAGTCGGCTCCGTTTGATGGAATGATCGACTTCCTCAATGCGTCTGAGCTAAACTTTGCCCTAACTGTAAATCCCACGATTTACGACGAAACTATCTCTCAGTTTTGGGCAAATGCGGTAGTAGGTGCCGGGAATGAAGATGGCAAGCAGGTGATGCAAATTGAAAGCCAAGTTCACGGTAGAAATGTGCACATCACTGAAGAAATGATCAGAACTCATCTGAAATTACAAGACAGAGATGGTATTCTTACTGTTCCCAAGGAAGATTATCAATTCACTCTGATGGGCATAGGATATGGAGGAAACCCCAAAAGCAAAACTGTGAAGAAATGTCACATCCCACCTGTATGGAGGTTTCTTGCCCATACTCTGATGGTTTGCCTAACTCCCAGAAGGTCTCATGAGGAACTTGGTGAAGTCCAAGCTACTGCTCTTCATGCTGTGATCAGGGGAGATTGCTTTAATTTCTCAAAAATGATTTTTGATGGGCTCAGGGAGAATTGTGAAAAACCTTTTAATATGTATCCCAGATTTTTACAACACATTTTGGATACACAATTTCCTGAAATTCCCAGAGCCGGTACCATTTTTCACCAAAAGAACTTAACTGAGAAAATTTTTTCTTACTTGCTTTCAAAATCTGCTATTTCCAACTGTCTTGGTGTGGAAAATGACCATCCACTACCCGATCCAAGAATTATTCCTGCACCTAGGGTGCAAGAGCAATCAGTTGATGTTCAAGAACCAACTGAGCAACCTGCTCCAGGTGACAACACTGAAACTACACCATCAGTTGTTGAACCCACACCTGACACTGACCTTCTTACTAAATTACCTGTGAACATCACCTATATCAGAAAGAAGGTCAGGCACTCAAAAACTACAACCAAAACTTCCTCACCTACTCCATCAAAAGTTGTTGAAAAGGAGACAGGGTCTACTCCACCTGTGTCTCCTACTGCCACCCAACCTGAAAACCTTGAGCATGACCCACTGTCTGCTCAACATCAAAGCCAAGGGTTAAGCCATATTGCTGATGACCTCTCACTTGAGACCTCATCTTCTATCAGATTGGATGTACAACCCTCATCCCTTTTGTTTACCTCCATAGACCTAAACCAAGATTTACCTGTGGATGATGAAGAAACTTATTTAAATCCAAATGACAATCTCTTCTCATTAACTTCACCTCATGAAGATGATTGGATGGATCTAGATTATGCTTCTCCTAACCCCCATTCACCCACTAAGGAGTTGAACATCAGGAGTAATGAAGATGTTCATATAGAAAGGGCTGCTACTACAATTGGTTCCCCACTGGAACAATTGGACAGTAGTAACATTCTTAAGACCCAATCTATGGCAACCAGCAGCCAGTTTGAACCAAAGGAACCAGAAATGGAACCTGAGGCAACAACTGTGCTTGCAGGGAATCCCAGGAGCCAAGACAACCAGGGTGTTGAGCTTGATCAAGCTAGGCTTGATGGCTCTTCTTCGCCCAAGGATACTGAGAAATCAGTTGAGGGCAGTGCTTTACTTAAAGAATTGACGGCAAATCAAACTGAATTGCAGAAACAGATGCAATCCCTGCTTCACACTATTCAACAGCAGGACACCTTGATTGAAAGGCTTAAGCAGGAGAAGGTTAGTGCATCAAACCCAACTGGTGAAGCTGTTGCTACCAAAAAGGGGGAGAAAGCTAGCTCTTCAAAATCTTTTGAAAACATTTCTGCTAAAAGTAAGCCAACTGAAGACTCTGCTAGCTCGTCTGAAATTGATTTTAATCACAATGAGAGGATACCTGAGAAGATGAAGACAAAGCTATTCAAAATCAATGGAGTTAAGCCCTTCAACCCAATTGAAGGTTTGCTTAATGTTCACATGGATCAGCTAATGCAGGCAACACCTGAAGAATGCAAAGTCAATCACATGGAATTTCTAAGATTCGTGATGGCTGCTTCAGGTGCTCACCCTCAAAACATTGCAGAAGTCAGAAGCTTTATATCAGAGGTCTATTTAGCAAAAGAGCAAGAGTATCTTCAAACAGGTGTAGAACAGTTTGAGGCCGAAGGAGGAGAAAGAAGTGAAGAACAGGTTGATACACCTGAGAGTAAACCAGTAGAAGATGTGACTCAGCAAGAAGATCTGTTTGATATAGAAGTAACAGAAGCTTTACTGAACCTAAGGTGTACTACATCTTCTGCAGCAAAGGTTGTAACAGAGGAAATTCCAAAGGATGTTGTTCCGGAGGAATTTGCCTCTGACACTGAAATTCCGAAGGAAGTTACTCCGGAGGAGCTAATCATCACTGATGAAACTCCGAAGGATGTTACTCCGGAAGAATCAACCTTGGCTAAGGAGATTCCGAAGGAAGTTACTCCGGAAGAACTTCTCACCACTGAGAATGTTCAGAAGGAAGTTACTTCGGAAGTTGTTTCCAAGGAATTGCCTAAGACTATTTCGGAACAAATTGCTCCGGAAGTCAGTCCCAGGGTAGTTACTTCGGAACCTGGCACTAAAACTATTCCTGAGCAAGTTATCTCGGAAGTCAGTTTTAATGCTACAACTTCACTTCCTGAGTCTTCAAAGCCTGCTGATGGTGATTCTCTTGATGAGAGAACCATATCTGGTTTCACTGACATGGATGAAGATAATCAGAGCACAGGTGATCAAAATGAAAATATGGACCCTGCCACAAAAGCTCTGATTGATCAGATGGAGAAGGAGAATGTTGAAATGCATAAGAAGTTCCAAGAACAGAAGGAGGCTGCTGTATTTGATGAACAGAAACAACTGCTCATAGAAGGAGGTATTTATGAGTATGTTGTCAATAACTCAGACCTAATGTTCTTTATTAATGGAGCTAGGCTAAGATCAGACAACTACACAAGAGAAAGGATTGCTAGAGCTGAAGAGCAAGGTCTTTCAGATAAAGTTGAAAAGTATAAAAGGGTCTTAGCAAATGACTACAGGAAAATTCATATGAAAAGCAATGAAGACAACAAAATTTTCCTTGGTCAATTCAGTATTATGCTCAGAAGCAAGGAGTGTTTTACTGAAGCATGGGTAAATGAGATGAAGGGTGATGACTTGATAAATTGGATGTATATGATTCTCACCATTCAAGCTGATGAAGCCAAGAAGATGAATGTTAAAAGGTTTGTTGAGTGTAGTTATGAGCAGGAGAAGGCACAAGAGAAGCAAGGTACCAGATATCAAAAACTATCTGAGGAAGATGACTTGCTGATTCACAAATGGTATTTCAAAGAAATCTTAATGGAGAATCCTAAGAGAATCAACTCTTGCAAACTGCCAAGGCTGAGATCTGAACTTGATGCCATCAGGAAGAGTCAAATTGAAAAGGAGAGAACTACTGGTGAGAAAAGACCACCAGGTATGTATACTCTTTTCGACTCTCTTCATCCTGAAGGTCTCAGTTACCTCAAGGAAAAGAAAAGAAAAGCTCCTGTCTCTGCTCCTCAACAGAAGAAACCTAGGATCAACATTGTCAAGCAAATGTTTGACACTGTTTCTGATCCTCACCTCTCCTCATCATCACAACCCTTTACCTCAACATCGCAACCCACTGCCCCTACATTTCAAACTCCAAACCAACCAATTCAATCTCCACCATCTTCTCCACCTCCCAAAATTCCAAAGCCTACACAACCCGAGCCTGAATCCTCATCTCAAAAACCTTCATCCCCTCAGCCTATTCCCTTCTCTTACTCTGGAAGAAAGAAGTCTATGGCAAGTAAGAAACGCCTAGCCAAAAGGAAGAAGATAGCTGTTAGTGATTCAGAAGAAGGATCCGAACCTTCAGATTCTCCAACACCAAATGTTGAAGTCACTCATCCCTGCATTCTAAGGATTGAAGATCACAGGAGTGAGAACATGTATTACTTCTTCATGAGCAATGGTGAAATCAGGAAGAAGCCTGAATTAAAAATGGAGGATTGGGATAAGTTGAATCAAATGGATATCATGGCTATAATGGGAACTCCTAACTACAAGGCAGTGTAGAGCTCAAGTCAAAGCATCTTGAAGATTCAGACAGAAGAACAGTTTTTGGTAGCAACATCTTAGGGGGAGACTGTTGGGAATGTTTTGCTTGGCAGAAATTCTCTAAGTCAGAGTTCCGAAGGAAGTTAGTCCGGAACTTCCTTCACACTGAGTAGTTCCTCCGGAACTTCTCCTAGTGTTACTCCGGAACTTTGACTTATCCCCTGTTGCAAGTTCCAATGCATAAAGCTGTCAGAAAGCAGTTTTACTTTACACCATGCTGTGCACTGTTCACCGATAGGTCTGCTCAACTGTTCACAGAAGCATGCTTGTACTACAACAACTCTGGAGTAGATATTATTTGTTTATTTAGCCTTAGAGCTAAAAGGAAATAAAAGTAGATCTTTTATTTCCTCCTTGCACTATATATATTAGTTGTATTTCCTTTGTTCAAATTATCAAACACTTCTCTTGTTCATCAGTTGTAACTCTCTGTAAACACTGTGAAGTATAAATATAGTAGTGCTTGGAATTGACATCTTGTGTTCATCTACTTTACTTCATGTTTACTTGTTACAGTTTCGATCAAACCGTTTCAAACATTAACACAAACAAGTCTGATTCCGCCTTTCTTGTTTGATACTTTTAGTAACTTGTTTGGTTAGTTGTCTCTAACCACGATCCTACACGAAGGTGACGTACTCGCAGTGGGCTAGCCTTTTTCAAATCACTGCTCGTGGCT
Organism: Deinandra increscens subsp. villosa; assembly: GCA_039602395.1. Lineage (NCBI taxonomy): Eukaryota > Viridiplantae > Streptophyta > Magnoliopsida > Asterales > Asteraceae > Deinandra > Deinandra increscens. The sequence continues at coordinate 58,225,485 of JBCNJP010000024.1, read as the reverse complement.
ATCAAGTTCTGAAACACATCGACGGGACGATCCCTCCATCAACAACTGACCCCGATTACTCCTCGTGGCTCGAAATCGACTCAATTGTGTTGCAGTGGATCTATGCAACCCTCTCTGACGATCTGTTTCAACGTGTCATGGAACCCGAATCCACTGCGTTAGAGGCTTGGATTCGTATCAAAGACATCTTCCAGAACAACAAGGGTTCGAGGGCCGCCGCCCTTGAACATGAGTTTGCCAACCTCACCCTCAAAGCCATGCCCAGCCTTGAGGCCTATTGTCAGCGTCTGAAGGAGTTGGCTCGCCAACTCAAAGCCATTGACAGCCCCGTGACTGATCAATGGCTCGTTCTTCAACTCGTACGTGGTCTCCCATCCGAGTTTGATATGGTCGCCTCCCTCATCAATCAACAGATTCCTAAATGGGAGGAGGCGGTTAACATGATACAGTTGGAGGTTCAACGTCAATCCTATCGTGACTCGGTGAACCCTCAGTCCGCTTTCACTGCCTCGCATGAACCCCCATCTCCGCAGCCTCTCAGAAACCGCTCCAACCAGCCCCGTAGCGGTCCTCGGCCACCACCAAACAACAACCGCAGGCCGGCCACTCTTGCCAACCGAAACCGAGGCCCAACCCAACCCTCCTCCTCGGCCCAGCAGTAGCGCCAAGTGCGCCCTCCCCCCGGCCCAAACCCTTGGCAGATATGGTGGATGCAGATGCAGCAGGCCGGTCCATGGGCTTTTGGGCCTCCTCCCTGTCCGTTCCCAACAGCACCTGGATGGGCTTCTCCTTGGATGCCAGGCACCTCGAAGCAACAGCCCGCCTCATCTTCGGGCTCCCAGCAGCCTTCGGCGACGGCCCACCAGGCCCATTTGACGGAAATCAATCCCTTGGACCCGACTCAACTTAGAGAGGCTATGGAGGCTCTTACTGTTGATAGCAACAATGATAATCAAGGAACTTGGGTCATGGACACCGGGGCATCCACTCATATTACGGGCGATCAAGGTATGCTCTCCACTTCTAATATTATTTGTCCAAATAAGTTTGTTTTTGTCGGTAATGGTCAAAGCGTGCCCATTCATGGATCAGGTAACACCACCCTTGCCTCTCCGACTAAACTTCTTTACCTTAAAAATGTTCTCTATACTCCTCACATTATTAAAAATCTCATCTCTGTTCAACAATTTACAATTGATAACAACGTATCTGTCGAATTTGATCCTTTCGGTTTCTCTGTGAAGGATTACAGGACTGGGGAGATCCTGAACAGACACAATAGCTCGGGCCTTCTCTATCCGCTCACCAACAATTCCGCAACCGCCTTTCTCACCACCACCACTCAAGATTTTTGGCACAACCGTCTTGGACATCCAGGATAAGCTATTTTGAATTTTTTTAGTTCTCGTAATTTATTATCATGTGATAAGCGACCTCGGTCCACTGTTTGCAATTCATGTCAATTGTCAAAACATAAACGCCTTCCTTTTTCAAGTTCTAATTCCATTACTGTTCTTCCTTTTGATATTATTCACTGTGATCTTTGGACATCTCCAATAGTCAGTAAATTTGGTTTTAAATATTATACGGTTCTTGTTGATGATTTTTCAAATTATACATGGGTGTTTCCTCTCAAACTTAAATCCGAAACTTTTGACAAATTTGCAACGTTCCATAAATTTATCCACACCCAGTTTCACATGTCTATTAAGTCGTTCCAATGCGACCTAGGGGGTGAATTTGATAACCATAGGTTCAAAACCTTCGCCCAACAAAAAGGTCTTCAGTTTCGGTTTTCGTGCCCTCATACGTCCCAACAGAATGGGAAATCGGAACGCATGATTCGACGCTTGAATGAAATCATGTTTTGCCTTATGACCCATGCTTCCTTACCCAATGACCTTTGGGTCGACGCCCTTCACACGGCATCGTACCTTCACAACATTCTCCCCTCCGCCACGCGCGGATACATCACCCCCACGGCTATCCTATATGGCCGAAATCCTTCGTACGACCATCTTCGTGTTTTCGGGTGCACCTGCTACCTAAACCTCTCCGCCACTCGGTCTCACAAACTCGCACCCCGGTCCACCAGGTGCGTGTTTCTCGGCTATCTTGCCGATTACCGAGGATATCGATGCCTTGATTTGTCCATCGACAAAATCATTCTTTCTCGGCACGTAACTTTCGATGAGACGACTTTCCCGTTCGCATCCTCCCTCACCCCGTCTCCACCCGATCACAGCTTTCTCGAATCTGATGTCTCACCCACCATCTTCCCTGGCCCATTCTCTTCCGGCCCAGTTTCACCCGGCCCTCCTCCGCCAGGCCCACCTCCAACCAACCCCACTCAACCCGCTAACCATGTCCCCAGCCCGCCACCCTCTCCTACTCCTCCCTCCACACCCTCGAGCAGCCCCTCCCCTCCCTCGTCTCCTGCCACACCGATCGCACCCCTATCCACACCTAACTCTTCACCATCTCCCACTCCCACCCCACCACCTCCCCCACCCACCACACACCCGATGATTACCCGGGCAAGAGCCGGGATCTCTAAACCCAAAATCCCATTTAATCACTTTACCTCTACCACCCCACCTATCTCCCCACTTCCAAAATCACACCTTTCTGCCCTTTCTGATCCAAAATCACACCTCTCTAAACCCGATGAATACAACGCTTTATTGGCTAATAATACTTGGGAGTTGGTTAGTAGACCTCCCGACGCGCATGTTATACGATGTATGTGGCTTTTTAGACACAAATTTCATGCAGATGGCACCTTGCAACGCCACAAAGCGCGTTTGGTCATTAATGGGAAGTCACAACAGGTTGGTATAGATTGCGAAGAAACTTTTAGTCCGGTAGTTAAACCGACTACGATACGAACGGTACTTAGTCTCGCAGTCTCTCGGGGTTGGGCTATTCATCAGCTAGATGTGAAGAATGCCTTTTTGCATGGGGATCTCAAAGAAACTGTTTACATGCACCAACCTCCTGGGTTTAAGAGCACCACCCACCCTGACTATGTTTGCAGGCTTCGAAAATCCCTCTATGGTTTGAAACAGGCACCGCGGGCGTGGTACCAACGGTTTGCGTCATTTATTACTCGTTGTGGTTTTCGAAGCACAGTCAGTGATACTTCCCTATTTGTCTATCGTCATGGCTCCCGTATGGCTTATTTACTACTATATGTTGATGATATTATACTAACGGCCTCAGATGCAGATTTTCTTACACAGATTATCAACAAATTATCCGGTGAATTTGCTATGACAGATTTGGGCTCATTACATCATTTTTTGGGGATCACGGTTACACGTCAAAACGGCGGTTTATTTTTGTCTCAGGCTGCATATGCTAAGGATATTCTCGCCAGAGCCAACATGACAGATTGTAAACCATCTGCTACACCTGTTGACACAGCATCTAAGCTAAGTGCCTCCACTGGTTCGCCACTTTCTGACGGCTCTTTATATCGCAGCCTGGCTGGAGCACTTCAGTACCTCACTATCACCAGACCGGACATCTCGTACGCTGTTCAACAAGTCTGCCTTTTCATGCATGATCCCCGCGAGCCACATTTACACTACCTGAAACGCATTCTCAGATATCTTCAGGGTACCCTTCATCATGGCCTGGTTATTCGCCCCTCCAAATCCGTTCGTTTGACTGCCTATTCTGATGCGGATTGGGGTGGCTGTCCTGATTCGCGCCGCTCCACATCGGGTTACTGTGTTTTTCTTGGTGATAACCTAGTCTCCTGGTCGTCCAAACGCCAGGCAACTATTTCCAGGTCTAGTGCTGAAGCCGAATACAGGGGCGTTGCTAATGCAGTTGCTGAAACAAGCTGGTTACGCAACTTATTAACCGAACTCCATCTTGATGTCCAGCACGCCACTATTGTGTATTGTGACAACATTTCTACTGTGTATTTATCCGAAAATCCAGTTCAACATCAACGGACTAAGCATGTCGAGTTAGATATTCATTTTGTCCGGGAAAAGGTTCGGCTCGGTACTGTTCGCGTTCTTCATGTGCCCGCAGATTATCAGTATGCAGACATTTTTACAAAAGGACTACCTCGTCAACTCTTTAACCGGTTTAAATCCAGTCTATGCATTCAGTCCTTTCCTGCTTCGACTGAGGGGGTGTGTTAACTTGTACCACAAGTTGTGTGATTACGTTTGTAATTAGTTGATTTAGTTTCCTAGTATAGGACCTTTGTATTTTGTGTATATATATTTTTCTAATGAATGAGAATGATGAAGCATTCAACACTTTACAGACATATGCTTGGTTAAAGGTTTCACCCCTATAACACAAGTTTCTCAGCTTATTCTTATGTCAGCCAAAGGTATCCACAATACTCTTATAGGCAACATAAGTAATACCACCCTTATGGCCTATATAGTTGGTATTAAATACAGAAGCAAAAAAGCTAACATGTCCTTCAAAGCAAGAGTCCCACATGCACATCTCCTTGTTCAGAGTATAACTAAAATCCATTCTAGAACTCCATGGCCACCACAGATAGTACACCCTATCTAACAAACTAATTGTGTCATCCATATTGGAAAAATGAATCCAAGCTAACATCATTATAACTTATCCAATCAGACAAGTATAAATCCCAAATACTAGCAACCAATATGAACTAACAAGAATCCTTAAAATTAAGGCCCAACAATCTGTGCCTGAGATTATCCACAATCAGAGTAATCAGAGCCAATGTAGGTCTCTCACCTTTCCAAAAAATCCGTCATTTCGCTCCTGCCAAAAAAAAAACATATACAACAGTAACCAACACAAGCCTCTGAATAATAGACCATACAGATTGCTAATAGGAGCATTCTCAGCATAACTAATGACCATATCCCAAGAGTCAGGACATCCAACATATTAGCAAGGACTTTACAATGCTGCCATACAAAACATGAATAATTGCATTCAAAGAAAAAAGGTGTCTTCAGAAACTTCTATTATCTCATCTACTTTTAGCTTTTATAGGGGGACAACCACTAATGTTACTAGACTATAAGTTTACTATAATTAAGTGGACGAATTAGATATTTGAGCCATAATTCTCTATTGATCAACTTCGACATTTTCTAACTCAAAAACTCAAATTTTAGGGTCATTTGATTCATGAAATTCGTTGAAATAGGATTTTTAAATTGCAATTAGAACTGGAATTTAATTTGGAATTATAAGGATTCCTTTTAAATTCGTAATGTGTTTGGAATGGGTCTAGGTAATCTCCATGAATAGGATCAAACATTATTCCATGGTATTTACATGCATTTGTTAATATAATTAGAATGTATAAATACTTAAAAAGACAAAATTATCCATCAAAACTAATAAATATAAAATAAAGATCCAAACTCGGTATTGTTGGATATTTTAGTGTAATCTAAAGTTGCATATGACCTTCAAACAAGAGTGCACGCTTGTTTAAAGTTCATTGAGACTAACGGGGGATCCAAGGGGGCAGCGCCCCCGAGAGAATCGGGGTCCAGGGGGGGTAACCACTGGCTGGGTTGAAAATTGCATCTGGACATTTGTCTCAGCAAAGGCATAAATATTTAAAATTCAACATTAGGATAATTGCTATGCAGTTATCTTATACGCTTCTGAACATTTGTATTGACATTTTGTCTTACGAAATTTACACAGCAATCAAAACTTTTACGAAAATCTAGAAATTGATATGAATATTCCGATCAAGAAATTTGGTATACAACCCAAATTTCATTGATCTGAAAGCGAAACGCGACTTCAGATTCTATGAAGTGTTCTACCTCCTAATTCTCGAAATTCCCCAACAAATATTATGTCATATTGAAAACAAAAGCAAACTTGGCCCATCCTGAGGTTAAATTGTAATTCTCAACAACGAAAGGGCTTCTAGCCCAATGGTACCCATGGTGTTGCTTGGTGTCTCCCTTCCTTGGAGGTCAAGGGTTCATATTCTGCAACAGCTATGTTATGTGGGTTTAGGTGTAGGTTAGGTGCCGTTATAAAAAGAGATGCGAATACCAACATGTTAGGATGCCATGTCCAAAATTAAGAAGATCCGACCATTCAGTCTATGAGAATTGTTGGTTATGTGAGACTACACCAATACAGAAAGGTAACAAATTTCATTGAAAAAAAAAGGATTATGAATTCTATCAATGAAAAGATTTAGGAATTAAATCAAATTTCAATTAATGGTCATTGTGAGACTAGTTCACTGTTTGCCTCTTAGGAATAGTGTAGTTTAGGAATAGTGTAGTTTGTAGTTCAAACAAACAATATCAAATTCCAATTCCTTCTTTTAGGTTTTAACTAATCAAATAGACCAAGGAATAAAATTTCAATTTCAGTTTTAATATAATCTCACAAAATCATACCAAATATATTAATTATTTCATAATCTTTTTTTAATAGCAATGATATATAAGCAATTGAATTAAGTTGTTAGCCTTTAAAAGATGAAATTATGTTTGGAAACATTAGTGTAATGTGTATACGTACTATTTATCATCTTTAATGAAATTTACATTCATTATTTTTTTTTTCCTATTATGATTTCAAGTAATTATTTTAACTCTTTCTAACCGTATATTATTTTATCCACATCATTAAAAATCATAAATTCAATATTCTAAGTTAGACAACTTTCATTTTTATATAGTTGATTGATATGACGACATAGAAATGCAATACAAATACAATGTTTATCGGATCAACTCCCTATTATCATACATCAAACAACATTTTCTTTATTTTATTTTTTATTATTTACATGTTTAGAAAGTTATATTACACGATCTTTTTAATATAATGCTCGAACAAGCATGTTTACACAATATGTATCATATGTATGAATATTTAGTAATCAAGAATCTCGTCATCACAAAATCGATCATGGCAAAATGATTTAGGCATAGTTGCAGAGACCGTATATGCAATAACCGCCGGGCATACACTTGTTACCACAGGTTCCGCAATGCCTCTTGTCGTAAGCTAAATTCACACACTCCCCTTTGCAACACGAGTTCGTAAACTTGCACTTGTTCTTGCATGCTCCACAGTTGTGTTTATCCTCGCTCAAATCCATACACTTATTGTTGCAACAAGTCGAGTTTTTTCCTTCTAAGGCGAAGCAAATCTCATCATCTTTCTTGCAGTGGTCTGCGGCTCGAGGATTGTTGTTTTCGGCCAGGAACCGACTTACCCGTTTTGGAAACGGCTTAACGGGTTTCAATCCGATGAGCGTTTTCTCGTTGGTGTCACTGGTGAAGGTGGTTGTTAGGGTGAAGGCTATTGCCGTCATAACAAACATTAAGAAGAGTGTCTTGATCATCTTGGACATTTTTGTGAAAGAATGTTGTCTTGAAATGGTTTTTGGTTGAAGAATATATGTTGGATTTGATGGGACATAGATCTTGGACCATTTGTGGTTATATAGGGCACCTTATGGAGCTGGTGGTGGGCTGTGTGGTTGACCCTGGGAACCAGGGGGTCTTGCAATACACTCTTTCAAAAAGAGAGTTTAAATGAGGTGCATGTGTGTGTTGATTGATTAGGGCACACTTTAGTCAACGACCAACCCGGCTGTAATAAAATAAAAAAAATTGTGCTTTACATCATAGCTAGACATGTAAAATTTGACTTTGGGTTAATAATATAATACTTTTGCTGTTAGTAGGGCTGTCAAGAGTCAACTAGCTACAAAAGTGGACATAAGCTTGGTTAAGGGTTTCACCCCTAACACAAGTTTCTCAACTTATTCATATGTAACCCAAAGCTATCCACAATACTCTTATAGGCACCATAAGTAGAGAAAATCACTAGAATGGCCATTGACTAAGGTTGATTTGCCAGTATAACCATTGAATATTTATTTTACCAAAATAGTCATTGACTTAGTTTTAGGCGTATTTTAGGCGTATGACGTAGCGTATGACTGCTTTCTTATTTGCTTTCCTTTTTGAAAGCGGCGTATATACTGTACTCTTATATGTAATTTATTTCTTAATATTTTAGTTTTTATTCTTTTTAATTAATTAAGCACCTTAATATATTTTTTGTTAATAGTTTAGAATTGATAGTCATTCTAAAAAATTTAAATATACAGTAATTCATAATTTTTTTCTAAACATTTTAACCTAAGCTTTATTAAAAACGGAGTTATTTTTAAAAAACCAATTAAGTCTCGTAAACAACTTTGTATAACTCTTAAACAATAACAGAATTGGAGATAATATATAAATTGTGTAAGGTTCTTCCTATCTATGCATCTAACTTGGAGGACCTCTTTGCTAGGGTGGTTGGTTTAATGAAATCATCGTTCAAAATTTTAATACTTTTATTTTTAAACTCACTTTTTAAAGGAAAATTGGATTTTAATAATACGAATTATCACTCATTGGCCGATAATAATACGAATTATCACCTTGGCACACAATAATACCAATTAACCATTCCGGTCTCTAGAATGATACACCGTTAGTTTTTCATTAACATCGTTAGTCTCTTGCTGACGTGGAACCCTCCAAATCAAGCCACGTCAGCAAACTACTAGGCCACGTCAGGTTCCACGTCAGCAAGAGATTAACACCGTTAGTGAAAAACTAACGGTGTATCATTCTAGAGACCAGAATGGTTAATTGGTATTATTGTGTGCCAATGTGATAATTCGTATTATTATCGGCCAATGAGTGATAATTCGTATTATTAAAATATAATTTTCCCTTTTTAAATCTATGTAACTCTGAACACTTTCTCTTCAACTACAATATTATATATATTTGAACTTGTCTCATATAAGAAAATTATTCAATCAGTTTACATATTATCTTTAACTCTCGTTATTTTTTTAAGAGTTATACAAAGTTGATTACGAAACTTAATTGATTTTTAAAAACAATTCCGGTTTTACTAAAACTTAGGTCAAAATGTTAAGAAAAAAAAATTATGAATTACTGTATATTCAGTTTTTTTTTTTAATTATTACACATAAATAATTAACAAAAAAACATATTAAGGTGCTTAATTAAATAAAAGATATAAAAAATAAAATATTAAAAGAATTCCAGTTGATGTTCATACGCCCAAAATTTCATACGCTATCTCGTACGCTAACTCTTAATATTCCATTTTTGTCTTTTTTTATTATTAAATTTTGACGTACAGGTCAGCGTATGTGTGTCAGTTTGACGTATGTGAACTTAATATGGCGTTTGGACCATTAAAAATAGTGTACGGACTGGCGTATGTTGGTCAGAAATGATGACATGGCACCATACTATTGGTCTGCTATTTTGGTAAAATAGATATTCAATGGCTATACCGGTAAATCAACCCTAGTCAATGGCCATTCTGGTGATTTTCTTGCATAAGTGTCACACCCCGGTCAACGGTTTCGGGTGTGAGCAAGAATGGAATCATAGTCGATGATACATAGAACACTTCTAATAATTTAAAAACTTCATAAAACATTAATTCGTTTCATTGCAGCGGAAAGAGTAGTGGAAACATCAATGTTTTACAATTTAAAAACATAAGTCTTAAACGATTATTAAAAGCTTAAAGCAGTTAAGTTGGATAGTCAGGACTATGACTCCAGGGACAGGTCCGTTAGCATTTGTGAGCTCCATTTGCATGTCTTCAAGGAAGTCTCGTCAATTACCTAAGAAATCATGAATATAAAACGGGTCAACATAAAGTTGGTGAGGTTCACAGGTTTAGGACTCGATAGTTAAACAGTTGTAAAGCAGTTGTAAAACAGTTTCGGCATACTTAAATATTATCAGGGTTTATTGTTGTTGTTGTATGATCTCACCTGAACCTTGATTTCAAATACTAACAGTTTACCCACCCGGCATCTCTTGCCCAGAGATGTTAAACAGTGCAGAATAACTGACGTGTACCCCCAGACAATCCGGAGTCAGAACTGGAGCTACCAGTTAGGGTAGGGTTGTCAACCCAAATGGATCTACTCACTAGCTATCGTTTCGTACAGAACTAATTGAAATCAATTAATGATGGGATTTTCGGTTGTACAAACGTTTATAACGATAATGTACCAAGTTGGGCAATCAGTAAGAGAACAAGTAGTCATACGGCTAACAAGTAAACCATAATATCAAGTAAAAAGCATTTAATCAGTTTTCATGATTTCTCCCCCAAGTATAAAACAGTTTAAAGGAAAAGGGGCCGTGAAACTCACAGATTCAGCAGATAATCGGAAAGTAAGCAGTGAAGGACGGTAGCACGTAACGCCCTAAATAATTAAATAACATGCGCATAAGGTCTATGATCATTTGAGTAACATACGTCACCCAAGTGATACCGGTCAAGTCTTGACGATTTTAGTCCGTTTGTATTATTGAAAACTCGTTATCTTGTATTTATTTATTAAATACATTTATGGTTATTTATATTTATGTCCCATAAATATAAACAATTAGTCATCTTCAATAATTCAACCAAGTCTTGAACATTGAGTAAAAAGATATAATAATGTTTATTATTATTTTCATGAGTTCGAATAATTATTTTAATTAAATAATTACTTATTCGATTTTGTTAATCTTGCAAGTTATAATTATTTTAAATAATTACGATTAACAATTTATTTAGTGAATAAAACAAAGTTTAAGTTTCCTTGCAAATAATTATTTGTCAAAATAATTATTAACGTTTGTTTTATTTATAAAACATAAACCTTTAAGGAAAACATTTAAGGTTTTAAACGTTTAATCATTTTCAAAGGTGAGCTAATATTTCAAGTTCATGAAATATTATATAGAAAAATGTTGATAAAAATATTTACGACGACGCTTGGATTTATAACGTTTGGTTTATAAAACTTGTCTTTTATTTAAAATCTCCAACGAAAGTCGGTTCGTTTTTGGATACTTTGTTTTTACCAAAGAAATATTAAAAGCCTTTGAAGATATTTAAACAAATGGTTTGTCTTGGTTTATTTTTATAAAAATCTTTTATGAAAACATTTATTTTCAAGTGTGACTTTTTATAAAAATGTCCATTTCTAGCAAGTTTCAAGAAAGGTTAAAACTTGTAATAAATCCAAGTATTTATGTCAAATTAATCATTTGACATAAATATTATTCTTACCAAATCTATCATTTATATTTATTCTTTTTGTCCAATCATTTAATCATTTGGAACATAATAAATATGTTACATGGCCATATTCTTTGATTTATTTTTATAAATCATTAGTTACTTTTAATTCCAAGTTTTCGTCCATGTATTTGTCCATTAAAATTTCATGTGACAAGTTAACATAATATAACATGGTTTATATTGTTAGTTAACATTTTCAATAAATAACATGAATTAATAAAATCAACCAACATATTTATGTTGGGACCAATTATATATTTAAATGCAATCACTAACACATTTGTGTTAGGACAAGAAAATAAATACGATCACTAACACATTTGTGTTAGGACAAGGAAATGTAAATAACAATCACTAACACATTTGTGTTAGGACAAAGAAATATAAACATGTAAAGATTAGTTATTTAACATTTTTTTATATGAAGAGGCTTGAGGTTTTGTTAAAATCAACTAACATATGAAATCAAGATTTCATATATGCAAGATTCTTGGTGCACACTCATTACTTTCTTTTGATTTCACAAGTGTGTTTCACCACACCCCTTGGCTATTTTAAGTCTCCAAGACACCAAGTAAAGGGTGCTAGATCTTGAAAGAAAGGAGGTTAAAGAGAGAGTTTTGTTAGTTGATCATAACAAAATGCAAGCATTCTTTGTTCATAGATTTTTAGGTTTTAGTTGTCAAGACTTGAAGGTTTCTTGGGTGGTTAAGCATGTGAGAAACATAGGTGAAATGAGTTTAGAAAACTCACAAGAAAAGATGGAGAGAAAAATGGGTGGTGGTGGCGGTTTCCGGCGGCGGAGTGGCGGAGCAACGGTGGTCCGGCGGTGGTTGGCCGGCGGCGGACGGTGGTTGGCGGTGGAGTGTGGGCCGGCTAGGGAGAAAGAGAGGGAGAGTGTTGTGTTGCTTGGTTGGGTGCAAGGAGACCAAGCTCCCTTAACCTCCTTTTTATACTTAAAAGTGGATTTATTAACCTTTGGTTAATTGTGTGTTGTCAACACCACAATTAACCAACTAATTCTCTTGAGTAGGCTACTAATTTTATAAGTTTTATAAAAATTCTAGGAGCTTTTATAAAATAAAGAGGTGTTAGGAGTTTATAAAAATCTCAACTTTTTAAAATATAATCCAATTACATTTAATCCAATTGAGTAATGATTTTTATTTTTATAAACGTTGATGGTCCAAGTTTTATAAAAATATAAGTGGTTAAAGATTGGTTAAGTTTTATAAAGAAAAACTTATAAATATTGTGGGCTTTAACAAATAATTGAATTTGTTAAGAATTGGGCCAAAGCCCATTTAATTTTATTTAGAAGGATGGGCCGAAGCCCATGTTGGCTTGCGATGGGGACTGGGCCGAGGCCCAGTGGGTGTTCTCGAGATAGGTTGGGCCGAAGCCCAATCGGGTTGTAAAGGCGGATTGGGCCGAAGCCCAATCGGGTTTGGTTTGCGGGCCGCGAAGAAAAGAAAAGAAGAATTGGGCCGGTTCGGCCCAATGGGTTTCGGGCCTCGGGTCGGGTTTCTGAGTTTGGGGTTTTACTCGACTAGTTGTCACGAGTGTTCGGTTAAATTTTCGGGTCGATCGGAGTTATTTTGGGCTTAATGGGCTTACCAGGCCCAATAGGCTAAATGGTTTGGATATCGGCTAAGTCTTGACAACGTAACACTTGTTTTAAGTTCGTAAAACGTTTTAAGTTCATGAAATGACTTAACAGTTTCGGATCGTTTTGATAAAATATAAAATGTCAAATTTTATATTTATTTTCTCATTGTTGAAATTCCACCGTTAATATACGAAAGACGCATTATTTTACGTACGTATATATTTGGTTTAATGTGGAATCGAAGTCGATTAATCATTTAACTATCACGGTTAATCATGTATTAAAGCAGTAAATCACATAACTATTACGTAATTTAAAAGTCAACGGAAGTCAACGGAGAGAGGTTTGACCTGATTCGGACGGGTTGTCACATTCTCCCCCAGTTAGAAGAATTTCGTCCCGAAATTCAGTTCTTGGTTACTGGTGGACTGCGACGTTCTCAAACAGACGTGGATACTTCCGGCGCATTTGATCCTCGCGTTCCCACGTATACTCTGGGCCTCGTCTAGAGTTCCATCGTACCTTTACTATGGGAATGCGGCTATGCTTCAGCTGTTTGATTTCTCGATCAAGTATCTCCACGGGTTCCTCAATGAAGTGTAAGGTTTCGTCCACTTGAATCTCATCAAGAGGAACGATGAGCGTTTCATCAGATAAGCATTTCTTAAGATTACAGACATGAAAGACATTGTGAACGCTGCTTAGCTCGGCAGGCAGGTTCAAACGATAAGCTACTGGTCCGATGGTTTCAGTGATTTCAAAGGGACCAATGTAACGAGGGTTGAGCTTTCCTCGTTTGCCGAACCGGATGACACCTTTCCAAGGTGATACCTTTAGCATGACACGATCACCCTTTTTGAAGGCCAAGGGTTTTCGTCGGTTGTCGGCGTAGCTCTTTTGCCTGTCTCGGGCAGCTCTCAGGCGATCTCGGATCCGGAAGATTAATTCAGTCGTTTCAAAGATTAGCTCGGGTCCAGTCAACTGACTGTCGCCAACCTCATTCCAGCAGAGCGGGGATCTGCACTTTCTCCCATAAAGTGCTTCGAAAGGAGCGGCTTGGATGCTGGTGTGATAACTATTGTTATACGAGAATTCGGCAAGAGGGAGGTGCTCGTCCCACTTAGGTCCGAAATCTATCACACATGCTCTCAGCATATCCTCAAGCGTTTGGATCGTTCTCTCACTTTGGCCATCTGTCTGTGGATGGTAGGCAGTACTCATATCGAGTCGAGTACCCAAAGCTTTCTGTAGAGATTTCCAGAAATGTGCGGTGAATCGACTGTCTCGGTCGGATATGATGGATTTGGGCACGCCGTGGCGCGAGACGACTTCCTTTGTGTAAAGTTTGGCTCGCTTATCCATCTTATCCTTCTCATTGACCGGTAAGAAGTGTGCTGACTTCGTCAATCGATCGACTATCACCCAGATAGCATCATAACCAGATCTAGACTTTAGGCAATTTTGTGATGAAGTCCATGGAAATCTCTTCCCATTTCCATTCAGGGATCACCGGTTGAGTCAACAATCCGGAAGGTTTCTGGTATTCGGCTTTGACCTTTGAACATGTTAAGCACTTGCCGACATAGGTGGCTATCTCGGCTTTCATGTTAGGCCACCAGAATTGTTTCTTCAGACCGTGATACATCTTGTCTGAGCCAGGATGAATGGAATATCTGGACTTGTGAGCTTCATTGAAGATCAATTGTCTAAGTCCTCCATAGACAGGTACCCATAGCCTATCCATGAAGACCTTGGTTCCATCAGGTTTCTCTTCTAGTTGTTTCTCCATTCCACGTAACCCTTCTTCGGTTAGGTTTTCGGGTTTCAGGGCTTCAATTTGTGCGTTGCGCACTTGAGAATTAAGGTTTGAGTGGATGGTCATGCCCAATGCTCGGACGCGGCGAGGTTTGGCATGTTCTTTCCTGCTTAAGGCATCGGCTACGACGTTAGCTTTGCCTGGATGATAACGAATCTCGCACTCGTAATCATTTAGCAGTTCCACCCATCGGCGTTGTCTCATATTCAATTCCTTCTGATTGAAAATATGCTGGAGGCTCTTATGATCGGTGAATATGGTACATTGGGTACCATAAAGATAGTGCCTCCAGATTTTGAGAGCAAAGACGACGGCTCCGAGTTCTAAGTCATGAGTGGTATAATTCTTCTCGTGAATTTTTAATTGTCGTGATGCGTATGCGATGACTTTCTCTCGTTGCATCAATACACACCCTAAACCTTGATGCGAGGCATCGCAGTAGACAACGAAGTCTTCGATTCCATCAGGTAGTGACAGAATCGGGGCATCACAAAGCTTCTGCTTCAGTAACTGAAATGCTGCTTCAGTCTTGGCATCCCATATAAATTTCTTATCTTTCTGGGTCAGGGCGGTGAGTGGCTGGGCTATCTTCGAGAAGTTCTCGATAAATCGGCGGTAATAGCCAGCAAGACCTAAAAATTGTCGAATCTCGATTGGAGTCGTTGGCGTGCTCCAATCCTTGATTGCCTCAATTTTTGTGGGATCCACGTGGATTCCTCGATCATTGATCACATGGCCCAGAAAGTGAACTTCGCGAATCCAAAAGTCACATTTGGAAAATTTCGCGTAGAGTTCTTCCTTCTTCAGCAACTCCAGAATAAGTCTCAGATGTTGTTCGTGTTCTTCCTTACTACGGGAGTAGATAAGGATGTCGTCAATGAACACGATAACGAACTTATCCAGGTAGGGTTTGCATACGCGGTTCATCAGGTCCATGAACACTGCAGGTGCGTTTGTCAAACCAAATGGCATTACGAGGAACTCATAATGGCCATAGCGTGTTCTGAACGCTGTCTTCGAAATGTCTTCATCTCTAACCCTGAGTTGATGGTATCCTGATCTTAGGTCAATCTTGGAATAGAAGCTCGATCCTTGAAGTTGGTCAAACAGGTCGTCGATCCTAGGGAGCGGGTAACGGTTCTTCACAGTCAGTTTGTTCAGCTCCCGGTAGTCGATGCACATCCGAAAAGTTCCATCTTTCTTCTTGACAAATAGCACGGGTGCTCCCCACGGAGAGTGGCTTGGTCGGATGAAGCCTTTATCTAGCAATTCTTGCAATTGGCTAGATAACTCCTGCATCTCAGAAGGTGCCAGACGATACGGAGATCTAGCTACGGGGGCGGCACCTGGGGCCAAGTCAATGCGAAACTCCACTTGTCGTGTCGGCGGTAAACCTGGCAAGTCTTCGGGAAAGACTTCCGGGTATTCGCGGACAACGGGAACATCTGCTATGTTCTTCTCCTTTGGTTTCTTCTCAGTTACGTGTGCTAGGATGGCCTGACATCCTTTACGAAGGAACTTTCGTGCCTTCATACTAGATATGAGGTTTAGTTGGGTTCCACTCTTCTCGCCTTGTACGTTTAGAGTGTTGCCATCTTCGAGTGGCATCCTAACTAATTTCTCATGGCACACGATTTCCGCACGGTTCTTAGATAACCAGTCCATGCCTATGATAACATCAAAACTTCCTAGTTCTACAGGCATCAAATCAATGCTGAAGGGATGATCGGAGAGTTCTAATGAGCAATTGGGATAAATAATGCTAGTTTCTACTAATTCTCCGTTTGCTAATTCTACTGTGAACTTAGTGTCTAAGGCAACAGGGGTAATTTCGAGTAATTGACCAAATTCGGTAGACACAAAGCTCCTATCAGCACCAGTATCGAATAAAACGGAAGCATAATGATTGTTTAGTAGAAACGTACCCGTCACCGTGTTGGGGTCACGGCGAGCCTCTCCGGCATTGATTACAAAGGCTCTTCCTCTAGCCTGATTCGGGTCCTGGTTTCCTGCCTTCGGGCAATCCTTCTTGTAGTGCCCGGTGGTTCCGCAACCGTAACAGGTGCGCTTCGGACAGTCTCGTGCTACGTGCCCTTTCGTCTTGCATATGTTGCAGTAGACGTTGCCACAATCAAGTGTGTGGTGGAGATTGCACTTGTTGCACAGAGGTGCTCCACCGTTGTATCCAGTCTTTCGGACAACATGGGCAGGGGCAGTAGCAGCAAAGACCTTCACAGTTTCAGCTTCCTTGGCAGGGGCCTTATCATCGCGATTCCTCCAGAATCCGCGTTTCCGCTTGTTATCAGGCTTCTTGTTGGTGGGAGGAGTGGTACTGGTTTCAGGGGCCTTGTTCTCAGACTTCTTCTTGTCAAAGTTCACACCTTGACGGTTGGCTTGGTAAATCAGGTTGTGTGCCAGGCGCACAGCATCCTGAAAAGTCTGAGGATTCGAGGAAAGGACATTTCCCTGAATATGGGGTGCAAGTCCCCAGATGTACCGTTCAATCTTCTTGTAGAGAGGAGTGATCATGGTTGGACAGAGATGAGCGAGCTCACGGAACCTCTTAGTATAGCCGGCAACGTCGGCTCCGTTCATGGTGAGGTTCCAGAATTCAGCTTCGAGCTTCTGAAGCTCTTCTCTTGGGCAGTACTCATCGCGAAGCAGCTGTTTGAGCTCGTCCCAAGTCATGGCATAGGCCAAATCAGTCCCCATAGCATCGGCATGGGAGTTCCACCAGGTCAGAGCGCTATCAGTCAAAGCGCAGGTGGAATACTTGACCATGTACTGCTCGAGGCAGTTGCTTATGCGGAAGACGGACTCCATTTTCTCAAACCAGCGAACTAACCCAACAGCGCCTTCGGAACCCTTGAAATTTGAGGGTTTGCAGTTCATAAAGTCCTTGTATGAACATTCACGGGGGCCTGCAATTGTTAGATTGAAACGTTGAATACAATTTAGGAAAATTGTAATCGGGTGTTTTTCTAACATTGGTTAATTCGTACTTACCGCGCGCCCCATTGTCGTTTTGACGCTGGGCTTCCGCAGCGGCAACAGTTTCTGCTACGCGATTAGCAATCATCTCCTCGATTTCCTCGGGAGTCATAGGGGGAGGAGGTGGAGGAGGTGAAGAGTTCCTGGTGGTTCGGCGTCTCGGTGGCATGATTTTGCTTTAAGTTACAATTGTCAACATAAAGAAAAATTTAGATAATATGTAAATGGGGTTATTACATGCTCGAGAATAACTGCCACGACATACATCAACTGCCAAAACATTTTCACGCAACACAACCAAGAACATAAGATAGGAATGGTGAAGTGATACAACATGTCGTAACAATATAATTACACAATCACAACATAACTATAACATGAACATAACATAAACATACACATGAATCGTAACATAACAAAAGATTTTTCCCATAGCATAATCATCGGAATTCATACATCAAGTTTGTTACCATATTACAGATAAAACACATCCAAAATAACAAGTTTGCATCGTGGGCTCGCAGTCCCAATCCTGACTAATGCTAACATGTTTCATCCATAAAATGGCTATCAAAAGTTACTAGGTCTCATCTACCTAGAATGCTGGTGGGGGTGGTGGAGGTCCTGGGGGCATGAAGAAGACCGGTGGTCTCTGGGTCAAGGCCTGGAGAGTGGCGAGAAGTCGTCCGGAGACGAACTCCAAAGCAGAGACTCTCCCCTGCAATCTCTCGTGCGAGAGAAGCAGATCAGTCGTGGCCATGCTGACCCCAGTCATGTGGGCATGGAGGGACTCCATGGCGCCGTCAGTGGCGCGCATGCGCCCGGTCAGCTCAGCCATCTGGTTCCTGAGGTGAAACACCTCAGTGGCTGCAGGTAGCTGACCGATATCGGCGTTCAGCTCCCCCAGATCGGCCTCAAGGCGTCTCAAACGAGCCACCAGTAATGGGACGGTGTCAGGGATGGGCTCGTGAGTAAAGGGCGAGATACCCAGAGGCACTCGGCGGAAGGGATCAGGAAGTGAGGACTCTCCCCGATCATAACAGCTCGGGAACTCCTCGATGATCCGCCAGTGCTGGATCTGGTCGGGTATCCAGGCGAGGTGGGGTAGGTCGAACACCTGGCGCCGCTTGGGCGCGGGCTCACCAGAGGTACGTCGGACCTCCCTAGTCCGGGATGGGCCAGCTGCCCGTCCCGGGGTAAATCCCCGTCTGCCGCCACCAGGCGTGGCGACAAAGGTCTTCACAGACCGATCTCGGCCTGCGAAGGGGTCGGCGGAGCTAGTGGCATCCGCAGTGGCTGCACCGCCAGTAGTGGCGGTGGGAGCAGGGTGGTCGGGGGTGTCGTCGGAGGTCCTACGCCTGATAGGACTCAAGAAACCTGCTGGTATAGGGTTCGGGCGTATGACTCCCACAGTGGCGCCCTCTGTCTCGGGGCTGGAAGGGATGTAGTCTTCGGGTGATGGCGTATACTCAACACTGGGCTCCTCCTCAGAATCGGCAACGCAAATGACCTCTTTCGAAGCCATCACTGCGAAAATATTCCAAAAAGGAACTGTGTCAGTAACATCATGGTAGACGTGGTAACACATAAGTAAACATAAGTAAACATATGAGGTCTTGACATGCAAATGGTCGCTTCGGAGTGGGTTATAGTCCAGGCTTGGTTTCCGTTTTGTTTTGTTTGTTTGTTTATCCTGGTTCGCTATAACCACGGCTCTGATACCAATCTGTCACACCCCGGTCAACGGTTTCGGGTGTGAGCGAGAATGGAATCATAGTCGAGGATACATAGAACACTTCTAATAATTTAAAAACTTCATAAAACATTAATTCGTTTCATTGCAGCGGAAAGAGTAGTGGAAACATCAATGTTTTACAATTTAAAAGCATAAGTCTTAAACGATTATTAAAAGCTTAAAGCAGTTAAGTTGGATAGTCAGGACTATGACTCCAGGGACAGGTCCGTTAGCATTTGTGAGCTCCATTTGCATGTCTTCAAGGAAGTCTCGTCAATTACCTAAGAAATCATGAATATAAAACGGGTCAACATAAAGTTGGTGAGGTTCACAGGTTTAGGACTCGATAGTTAAACAGTTGTAAAGCAGTTGTAAAACAGTTTCGGTATACTTAAATATTATCAGGGTTTATTGTTGTTGTTGTATGATCTCACCTGAACCTTGATTTCAAATACTAACAGTTTACCCACCCGGCATCTCTTGCCCAGAGATGTTAAACAGTGCAGAATAACTGACGTGTACCCCCAGACAATCCGGAGTCAGAACTGGAGCTACCAGTTAGGGTAGGGTTGTCAACCCAAATAGATCTACTCACTAGCTATCGTTTCGTACAGAACTAATTGAAATCAATTAATGATGGGATTTTCGGTTGTACAAACGTTTATAACGATAATGTACCAAGTTGGGCAATCAGTAAGAGAACAAGTAGTCATACGGCTAACAAGTAAACCATAATATCAAGTAAAAAGCATTTAATCAGTTTTCATGATTTCTCCCCCAAGTATAAAACAGTTTAAAGGAAAAGGGGCCGTGAAACTCACAGATTCAGCAGATAATCGGAAAGTAAGCAGTGAAGGACGGTAGCACGTAACGCCCTAAATAATTAAATAACATGCGCATAAGGTCTATGATCATTTGAGTAACATACGTCACCCAAGTGATACCGGTCAAGTCTTGACGATTTTAGTCCGTTTGTATTATTGAAAACTCGTTATCTTGTATTTATTTATTAAATACATTTATGGTTATTTATATTTATGTCCCATAAATATAAACAATTAGTCATCTTCAATAATTCAACCAAGTCTTGAACATTGAGTAAAAAGATATAATAATGTTTATTATTATTTTCATGAGTTCGAATAATTATTTTAATTAAATAATTACTTATTCGATTTTGTTAATCTTGCAAGTTATAATTATTTTAAATAATTACGATTAACAATTTATTTAGTGAATAAAACAAAGTTTAAGTTTCCTTGCAAATAATTATTTGTCAAAATAATTATTAACGTTTGTTTTATTTATAAAACATAAACCTTTAAGGAAAACATTTAAGGTTTTAAACGTTTAATCATTTTCAAAGGTGAGCTAATATTTCAAGTTCATGAAATATTATATAGAAAAATGTTGATAAAAATATTTACGACGACGCTTGGATTTATAACGTTTGGTTTATAAAACTTGTCTTTTATTTAAAATCTCCAACGAAAGTCGGTTCGTTTTTGGATACTTTGTTTTTACCAAAGAAATATTAAAAGCCTTTGAAGATATTTAAACAAATGGTTTGTCTTGGTTTATTTTTATAAAAATCTTTTATGAAAACATTTATTTTCAAGTGTGACTTTTTATAAAAATGTCCATTTCTAGCAAGTTTCAAGAAAGGTTAAAACTTGTAATAAATCCAAGTATTTATGTCAAATTAATCATTTGACATAAATATTATTCTTACCAAATCTATCATTTATTTTTATTCTTTTTGTCCAATCATTTAATCATTTGGAACATAATAAATATGTTACATGGCCATATTCTTTGATTTATTTTTATAAATCATTAGTTACTTTTAATTCCAAGTTTTCGTCCATGTATTTGTCCATTAAAATTTCATGTGACAAGTTAACATAATATAACATGGTTTATATTGTTAGTTAACATTTTCAATAAATAACATGAATTAATAAAATCAACCAACATATTTATGTTGGGACCAATTATATATTTAAATGCAATCACTAACACATTTGTGTTAGGACAAGAAAATAAATACGATCACTAACACATTTGTGTTAGGACAAGGAAATGTAAATAACAATCACTAACACATTTGTGTTAGGACAAAGAAATATAAACATGTAAAGATTAGTTATTTAACATTTTTTTATATGAAGAGGCTTGAGGTTTTGTTAAAATCAACTAACATATGAAATCAAGATTTCATATATGCAAGATTCTTGGTGCACACTCATTACTTTCTTTTGATTTCACAAGTGTGTTTCACCACACCCCTTGGCTATTTTAAGTCTCCAAGACACCAAGTAAAGGGTGCTAGATCTTGAAAGAAAGGAGGTTAAAGAGAGAGTTTTGTTAGTTGATCATAACAAAATGCAAGCATTCTTTGTTCATAGATTTTTAGGTTTTAGTTGTCAAGACTTGAAGGTTTCTTGGGTGGTTAAGCATGTGAGAAACATAGGTGAAATGAGTTTAGAAAACTCACAAGAAAAGATGGAGAGAAAAATGGGTGGTGGTGGCGGTTTCCGGCGGCGGAGTGGCGGAGCAACGGTGGTCCGGCGGTGGTTGGCCGGCGGCGGACGGTGGTTGGCGGTGGAGTGTGGGCCGGCTAGGGAGAAAGAGAGGGAGAGTGTTGTGTTGCTTGGTTGGGTGCAAGGAGACCAAGCTCCCTTAACCTCCTTTTTATACTTAAAAGTGGATTTATTAACCTTTGGTTAATTGTGTGTTGTCAACACCACAATTAACCAACTAATTCTCTTGAGTAGGCTACTAATTTTATAAGTTTTATAAAAATTCTAGGAGCTTTTATAAAATAAAGAGGTGTTAGGAGTTTATAAAAATCTCAACTTTTTAAAATATAATCCAATTACATTTAATCCAATTGAGTAATGATTTTTATTTTTATAAACGTTGATGGTCCAAGTTTTATAAAAATATAAGTGGTTAAAGATTGGTTAAGTTTTATAAAGAAAAACTTATAAATATTGTGGGCTTTAACAAATAATTGAATTTGTTAAGAATTGGGCCAAAGCCCATTTAATTTTATTTAGAAGGATGGGCCGAAGCCCATGTTGGCTTGCGATGGGGACTGGGCCGAGGCCCAGTGGGTGTTCTCGAGATAGGTTGGGCCGAAGCCCAATCGGGTTGTAAAGGCGGATTGGGCCGAAGCCCAATCGGGTTTGGTTTGCGGGCCGCGAAGAAAAGAAAAGAAGAATTGGGCCGGTTCGGCCCAATGGGTTTCGGGCCTCGGGTCGGGTTTCTGAGTTTGGGGTTTTACTCGACTAGTTGTCACGAGTGTTCGGTTAAATTTTCGGGTCGATCGGAGTTATTTTGGGCTTAATGGGCTTACCAGGCCCAATAGGCTAAATGGTTTGGATATCGGCTAAGTCTTGACAACGTAACACTTGTTTTAAGTTCGTAAAACGTTTTAAGTTCATGAAATGACTTAACAGTTTCGGATCGTTTTGATAAAATATAAAATGTCAAATTTTATATTTATTTTCTCATTGTTGAAATTCCACCGTTAATATACGAAAGACGCATTATTTTACGTACGTATATATTTGGTTTAATGTGGAATCGAAGTCGATTAATCATTTAACTATCACGGTTAATCATGTATTAAAGCAGTAAATCACATAACTATTACGTAATTTAAAAGTCAACGGAAGTCAACGGAGAGAGGTTTGACCTGATTCGGACGGGTTGTCACAATAAGTAATACCACTACCCTTATAGCCTATACAGTTGGTATTAAATACAGAAGCAAAAAAACTAACATGTCCTTCAAGGCAAGAGTCCCACATGCACATCTCCTTGTTCAGAGTATAACTAAAATCCATTCTAGAACTTCATGGCCACCACATATAGTACACCCAATCTAACAAACTAAAAAGGCCATCATGCTAACATCATTATAACGTATCTCATCAGACAAGTAGAAATCCCAAATACCATTAGCCAATCTGGACTAACAAGAATCGTTTAAATTAAGGCCCAATAATCTGTGCCTAACAATATCCACAATTAGAGCAATTTTTTTTAAAACGGCAATTTATTAATCACAGGGAACACCGGAGGAATAAGACACTCCCACCGGCCCCAACCCAAACAAACATTACATTACAATTTAAAACGACACCAGTCTTGCCAAGACACCTCCCATCTATTGATTCTACTATTAATCCATAGGAAGCTCGAAGATTTAATCTCGGCCAACATCCTTTGAAGAGAGGGACGTCTATTATTAAAAACAGCTTCGTTCCGAGTACACCATAACGTCCAACACGCAGCCCGCACCACCACTTCGATAGCTTCCTTGTGCTTACTTGAAAGCCCCTCCATCCAGTCCAAAAGCAAGTCATGGGCCTCAAGGAACCACCATGGGGCAATATTACACCACTGGCCCACCAGGGACCAAACCAAATTGGCCCAATAGCAATTTAAGAAAAGATGCTGAACATCCTCCTCCCCTTCCATGCACATCGAACAGGAACCAGAAGGAAGGTTCATACCCCTGTGAATCAGCCCCTTCTTTGTAGCCAACCGATCCAGAATTAAACGCCAAAAAAACAAGTTAACTTTAGGAGGAACCGCCGGAATCCATTTACCGCTTAGCCCCTCTTCGCAACTCCCGCTTGCCTGCAACAACTCTCTAACCGCCTTGACCGAGAAGACCCCTGTCGCCCCATCCTTCCAACGCCAATCTTCTCCTTCCAAAACAATAAACTGATCAAGGTTCACCCCTTTAATCCTAAGAACTTCCTCAACTTTAGCAATGTTTCTCCACACCCCCGAACTACCTTTAGCAATAGGCACCAGCCCCCTCCCCTCGTTAACCCTGTGAATACTCGATATAACCTTCCTCCATAACTTATCAGGCTCCTTTTTATATCTCCATAACCATTTGACACGGAGTCCCACGTTAAGATCTTCTAATTAGAGCAATTAGAACCAATGTAGGACATTTCCCAACAAATATTATATTGAAAATAATAGCAAAATTGGCCCTTCTCGAGGTTAAATCAAAATTCTCACCAACCAAAGGGCTTCTAGCCCAATGCATGGTACCCATGGTGTTGTTTGGTGTCTCCCTTCCTTGGAGGTCGAGGATTCATATCCTGCAATAGGCATGTTATGTAGATTTAGGTGTAGGTTAGGTACCATTATAGAAAAAGATGTGAATACCAACATGTTAGGATGCCATGTCCAAAAATTAAGGCGATCCGACCATTCAGTCTATGAGAATTGTTGATTCTTTGAGACTACACCAATACAGAAGGATTCTAAATTTCGTTGAAACAAGGAAGGAATAGGATTATGAATTCTATCAATGAAAAGATTTCGGAGTTAAACAAATTTCAAATGTCATTATGGGACTAGCTCACTTGGTAGAGGTGTTTGCCTCTTAGTAATAGTTTTGTTTGCCGTTCAGATAAAAATATGAAATCTCAATTCCTTCTTTTAGGTATTGACCAATCAAGCAGACCAAGGAATAAAATTTCAATTTCAGTTTTAATAAAATCTCACAAACACATACCAAATATATTGAATATATTATAATCTTTGGTTTAAACAGCAATGATGTGTAAGCAATTGAATTAAGTTGTTATTGAACGTCTTTAAAAGATGAAATTATGTTTGGAAATATGTGTAATGTGTACACTATTTGTCATCTTTAATGAAATTCACATTCATTATTATTTTAATTTTTTTTTTTTTTTTTGTTATTATGATTTCAAGTAATTATTTGAACTCTTTCTAAATACAATGTCTATCGGATCAACTACGTATTACTATATATCAAGCATCAGTTTCTTTATTTTGTTTACATGTTTAGGAAGTTATATTACACGATCTCTTCAATATGATGCTCGAACAATCATGTTTACACAATATGTATCATATATAGTTAGTAATCAAGAGTCTCCCGTCCTCATAAAATCAATCATGGCAAAATGATTTAGGCATAATTGCAGAGACCGTATATGCAATAACCAGCGGGCATACACTTGTTACCACACGAGCCGCAATGCCTCTTGTCATAAGCCAAATTCACACACTCCCCTCTACAGCACGAGCTCGTAAACTTGCACTTGTTCTTGCATGCTCCACAGTTGTGTTTATCCTCACTCAAATCCATACACTTATTGTTGCAACAAGTCGAGTTTTTACCTTCCAAGGCGAAGCAAATCTCATCATCTTTCTTGCAGTGGTCTGCGGCTCGAGGGTTGTTGTTTTCAGCGAGGAACCGACTTACCCGTTTTGGAAACGGCTTAACGGGTTTCGATCCGATGAGCGTTTTCTCGTTGGTGTCACTTGTGAAGGTGGTTGTTAGGGTGAAGGCTATTGCCGTCAAAACAAACATTAAGAAGAGTGCCTTGATCATCTTGGACATTTTTGTGAAAGAATGTTGTCTTGAAATGGTTTTTGGTTGAAGAATGTTGGATTTGATGGGACATAGATCTTGGACCATTTGTGGTTATATAGGGCACCTTATGGAGCTGGTGGTGGGCTGTGTGGTTGACCCTGGGAACCAGGGGGTCTTGCAATGCACTCTTTCAAAAAGAGAGTTTAAATGAGGTGCATGTGTGTGTTGATTAGGACACACTCTAGTCAATGAACAACACGGCTGTAATAAAAAAAAAAATTGTCCTTTACATCATAGACATGTAAAATTTGACTTTGGGTTAATAATATAATACTTTTGCTGTTAGTAGGGCTGTCAAGAGTCAACCAGCTCGTAAACTGCCTGAGATCGTCTCGTTAAAATCTCGAATCAAGCTGAGCTGAAACAAGCTTGATCAGAGCACGAGCTTATATTGAAGCTCATCTTATAAACCAGCTCGAGTCCAAGATTCACGAATTTACCTAATATATAAACTAACTGGAAAATCAGACATTTAATTACAACTATACTAGGGACTTTATAATTTTCAAAACACTTTCCCTACTTTGTTGTCATATAAGAGGGTGACTTATGTGCTGCAGCTTATTTTAAAATCTTCCTTGCTTTTCTGTTTTCAGCTGCAAGTGCGGCTGTTGAAATATGAAATCTGCGATGAAGATGTCGAGGTTGCCTTGTTTTTCTGTTGAACCCTCTCACACATATCGATCCTGCAATAATATTAACCAAACTAGATATGAACACGACTATTGCATACAAAGTTCGTTTACTAGTTTGTCCCCAAAGTTTTACGAATAATGGGTTTGTGTTGACGGGCCAAACCCGACACAATACTCAGACAACTTGACACGATTCCGAACACAACATGTACCTCAAATCATATATACCCAACGAAAATAAGAGTTTTCACTAATGACACAAACATCCTGTATTTTCTCTTTTCATATTAATACCCTAACATTACCAATAAAAAATAAGAATGTATATAAAGTAATTATGTTTGGACTGTAGAACCTTATTCTCACTTCTCTTTCAAATTTCTGATAAAATACCTACAAAGCAATTTTTAATTTATGGTTGACCCGAACACGAACCGCTTAGCTAAGTGTGTTTGCGAATTCTACCCGAAACTAACTCAGACCCATTTAAACTAATCTCAAACCCACGAATTTCTTGTTACGTTCGTGCCGTGTCGGAAATTCACACCCCTAGCCTAGGTTGATGATCCAATTTGTGTATAGTAGTGGTAAAATGGGTCTAGGTCAAAGCATGTACCTTTTAGTATGGGTTAAAGGAGGTTAGGTTGGACCCAAAACACTTTGTGTTCAATTACTTCAAATTTTGGATTAATAAAAAATGCTTCATGTATGATCATGAATCATATGATTTCGATCATATGTAGTTTGCAGTTTCATGCATGAAAATTTTTAAGACTCTTTTTATTTTATTTTACCCGTTACAAATAAACATAATCAAACAAAAGAAGTTTGTGATTCATACCTCTCCAAAACAAGCGTTGAATGGCACCGGTTGATAGGGCTGATCAAATGCAGCAGAGTTAGCATTTTGTTGGCATATAGAACTACGCAAAATTAGGAAATATAAAATGTGACAAACACACACCTTTAAAAATTGATGTTGCAGATGTCCCGCAGCCTAATTCTCGTAATGGCAAATTATAAAGCAGACGTCTTGGAACATCCATTGGAGAATGACTAGTTTCATCATCAGCAAATACCTAATTCATGATTGTGTTGAAAACAAGCGCTTAGGAGTTAGCAATTAAAAGTAGAGGTTGCCCAATTTGATTGTGTTTATACTTCATATAGAATGGGTCAAAGAGGCAGAACAAAAAAAAATAGCTAAAAACAAACTGGCCAACGAGTTGAAAGTCCCCTGAAGTGTATCTTTAATGTACGAAACCTCCTAAATTAAGAAATAATTAGATTATTACCGTAGCATTTGTAATCATTATTGCAACACCAATTGTTCCTAAAAGGTCTAAAATATTTACCCAACCCCGGCCTGTACCAAAAGTTTACCTGTTTTGATCTGTCGTGTAACCCATTCGTTTTACCACCTCTAATTAAAAACATGTTGGAGAAGCATGCATACCTCGTTAACCTGAAAGTATGTTCCATTAAGGGGAAATGTCCCTCTATTTGCTGTTCGGCAAGGGATCTGTTCATGCAAATTAATGTTTACCAATTTTAGTAAGGACCATCATATCATTCATAACTAGCAATATAATATATGATTAGGACTTTCTTACCAAGACCGTCGCTTTAACTGTTTCTTCTAGGTTATCAATAGATGCTCTGTTTTCTGTATATTCTAATGAGTTGGGAACTTCCCCTGTTTTCAAAAGCCAGCATGAGAACTCATGATAGCAACAAGCCCAAAATAGATTATACATCAGTTTTGAGGATTTAAATTTAATACCTTGAAACCACACAGCAAGAAGGTATGGTGTTGGATCATCGCGTTCTCTTTTTTCGAACTACGTATTCATAAAAAGCATCTTAGGCAGAGATTCATATATCTTTGATTCGTTGATTCTTAAAATATAAGTTGTTTGCCTTCCAAAAAAAAACACAAATTTTCATTTTTGGAAAAGTTCTTTTTGCTTGGAAAGGGATCAAACGAGGTAATATTGGTATAGGTAGAATCATGTCAGGTTAGGTTGATCCGTAACCTGAACCGCTCTGTCAAATATATTTTAACTTTTTTATGAATATTAGGATGTCAAATACGATCACGGTAATTTTAAATATTTCAACACTAATCTAAGTTCTCAAAAAAAAAATGATCTAGAAGGTTTTATGCATCAAAATACTCTTTGGGCGACTTTTGACATGTTTCCTTTAAAGCTATACTTTTTCGTTTTACATAGTTAAGCATAACCCCGATCGACCCTCCGTATGTAAAATGGTCAAAATGGCCACCTCTACCTATTAGCCACGGTTGCTAGAATACTTACCCCAGCCAAACTCGGATGGAAGTCCGGGAGCTCATAGCTGCATTAGAAAAAATTAATAAAAAATTTTAATTTGTGCTAAAAAGTATCGAAAAACAAAGCTTATTAAAACAGAAACATACACAAGGTGCATAGTCCTTAATTTGACTACAAATTTCTTTGGTGGTACACGAATGTTGGGAGCTTCTGCTGAGACAGAAACTAAAGCTTTTGACATGTCAGATTCTGGGATTGAAATATTATCTGTGTTTATAGTCTCTTTCAAAGTTTCCCTGAACTCTTGGGTGTTTAGTCTGATAGTGGGAATTTCATCATCATCATCAGCCTCGCAACATAGATCTTCAATGTCACCTATAATTGATTCTACTTCAGGCTCGGGAGATGGGGGAACCTCAATTATGGGTTCACAGGTTTGAATTTGGCCTTGATAACTTGAACACAAGTTGTTGACTTCTAGGTCAAAGGATGATGGTGGTTGACCATGCATTGAAGGATTCTCTTCATTTCCAGCAGGGATGATTGAAGTTACATTACTACTTTCTTTTGTTCCAGGAAGGGCGAGCCTTGCACTACATTTAAAAAATTTATATCAGTAACAGCCTAAATATAGTCTGTTGTAACAGAAATATAAAAATGTTCTTCTAATATTATCTAGTAATCAATGAAAATACAGTTATATTTAGTAATAAGGACATGAAGTTGTGAGAAGAATATGATACAAACCTAGCAAAGGCACTTGCATAATGCCTGCACTCTGCTCTCATTGGACACGCATTGCAATTTGGTTTTATCTTGGTGCAAAAGACCTATAAATATGAATACAATTAACTTCATATTAAATCGGGGAAAACTTATGTGGAAATATAGAAATAATGAGACAGAAAAAAGAATCAAACCTTTCCGAATGTGATCAACTGGTAATGTAGCTCGTATCTGTATAAAACCGAAGTATTGCAATAAGGCTGTTAATAAATACGATTATGAACAATACTAGAGGACATGATGCAGGTGATTTTTTTTTTTTTTAAAAAGAAGAAACTTGTTTTTTGGGAATTTAGGTAAAAATCATATTGGATTTTTGATGGTCACAAGGGATTACATTTGTTACTTCAAAATTTACATGTTTGCTAATTGTTGATAAGAAAATGATTAGTATTATATTATAGTATAGTAAGAATAATAACATAAAAAAAACACAAGGTGATAGATCTATGCAAAATTTTATATCTAAAAGTATTAGGTTTGACTTCCGAAAATCAGAAGCCAAACTTGAAGTTACTGATCGTAAAATATATATAAGTATACAGAAAACTGACTGAGCATGCCAAAAGATAAAGTTTACAATGTTTTTTGATCAAGGGTGCAGAGCCTGGGGTAGAGGTATTTCTGAATGTTGTCCACCATTGGGTATCTGAAATGAAATATCATGAAATTAAATTATTCCATTTTTGTGACATTTCCTTCTAAGTTCCACAACAATGATTTGAGAGTTAAGAAGCTAAATAGCAATTATGGAAATACAGAATACGACGATATCTTGAAACTTACGCTTTCAAAAGATGAATATGATAGCAATAATGGAAATGCAGAATACGACTATATCTTGAAACTTACGCATTCAAAAGATGAATTTGAACAGACTCAGGAAGGGGTTGCAGCGGGACCCACCCTAGACGTGTGGCTACACGCCCAACATTTGTATCAACCTTTTACAAACAAACAAAAAATGTTAGACCGAAAGGTGATATTTTAAAAATATAAAACAAATTATGAATCTCAAAACCCTTACAGGAAAAGCATTATGATGCAGTGTTAAAAGCCGTACACACTCCACACTTTTCAAACCGAGTCCTCGTATGCTCAACAAGAATTCCCTACAAACATAAAAATTGTTAAACTCTAATCCTCTGTAAAAACTAAACCTTAAAAGATTTTTTGATGATTATATATTCTATCCAACTAATTACATCACTTACTTTGCCATATCCGGTGGAAGATCCCTTAGCCACTCAAGATCAAGAGTACCATGATCTTTATATATTCTATCCAAACATTCCTGCCAAAAAGTCAAAAGCATAAATTAATGTACAAATTGCTAATCCTTCTAAACAAGATAACATTATATACTTTATTAGGAACAAATAGATGCAAATATACTAAACTACAGAGACTACCAACGTTGGTAGTCTTTGTAACATGCAGAAAACTGAATCAGAGTTGTCCGCATGTTGTTGCATATATTTTCCCCTAACTTCATTAAATTGCTATTTATATAAAGTTATATACTTTAATTCGATCTGCTATCACATTATGCATTCCTCGGTCTATTATGATTTTCGCAATTTCCGCAACTGATGCACGCCTAACTGCATCCCAGTCAACTGCATCCCTGTGATTCACATTGGTTTCTTTTTCTCCAGTTTTGCAATAAGATTTTCTCAGTTCATCCCAGTCAGTTCTGGGTTCTGGCTTTTTATCCTTCTTATTTTTCCTTTTCCCATTTATTTTGTTTTCTAAAGCTTTTTCCTTGTGATTGTTTGCTGAACCTACTCCCTGTTCCCTTGTAACTTCAGATTGGAGACTGCGAACTGGAGTAACAACTTTTGGTTCTTCTACAGGGGTTGACTTTTGTTGACCTATGAATTCACCTTCTGTAGTCTCACATAAGCTCACGTTCAAATCAAATGTAGTAGCAGAAGGTTCACTAGAACTTGGAAAATTAATAATTGATGCACTTTGCTCTTCGCCTTCTAATTTGCTCTCCTTAAGTGATGATCCTGATTCATCAATGCCATCCCTACAAAACTGTTTGAGATAGTCCACCTCCTCTACTTCTAAAAGCTTTCGGAAAGTATTAGAATTTTCATCTGCACATGGCTTATCTTGAACCTGAAGTGGATTTTCGTTAGGTTCAATATCAGCATATGAAGCGCTCATATCTCGTTCCATTTCAGTATTCTTAGAAAACCCTTCATAAATGTGTGTATTACTTGCGACTGATTCTTGGCTATTTGGGACTTCAAAATCGTAATCAACTTCTCTGCTTCCGTAATTGGCAGGAAATCTTGCTGCTACAGACATGAAAGCAGAGCTGCATAAAAAGATTATTGTTAAGAAAAAATTTATGCCTGGAACTGCACCAATAACATGAGCATTAACCAGAATGTAGAAAGTAAATTTATTCATAAGTTTGTTGATGCATCCCGCACTGTTTTTAGAAAATGGTGTGTTCCCTTATGGGTCATACAATCAATACATCTCACTATCTATACAGGAAATCATAAGTAATAAAAATCTTAAATATAAGTTACGAGCCTATAAGATTTTGAAAGAATTCATCATACAAGCGCCACTATTCTAAAGGACCTCTTGACGCTATTTTGTCTTCTTAAAGGACCTCTTGACACTATTATTTATAGGATAATCATGCAATCGCATTTGAAAATCAGGATATGAAGATGTACAGTGTGTGTACCTTGAAAGATGGTCTGTCACATTTTGAGTTAGATAAACTCCTACCACCGAGTCGGTAACTGAACCCTTCCAAGGTGAGAAACGCCTGTTACCTGTGATAGATGTGCTTAATTTAGCAGATACTCTTTCAAGTGAAAATATTGACCAGAAAACGTCAAATATGGAAACTACTCCACGCATATGCCTACAATCTACATTGGTTATATTGAAGTGGTTATATGAAGTCATGCTTATTTTTTATTCGCTTTTCTTTCTTTTTTCCCTTTAGGTGACCATTTTGATTCATGTACCAGAAGATAGGTTAAATTGGGTAATGTTTTACACTTTTACCTCCAACTAATGAAATTGATAACTTCGTTAGAATTGGCTAAACCTGAAATGGGTTGAACGTGTAAATCTAGTCAAAATTCACCTAAAGTGTATTATGTGTTTACAACACCCTAAATCTCTTTATTAAGAAAAGCACTAATTTCAAAATAGTAGACATTGTAATCGTGTTTAATACATTAATTGGTAGTAAAACTCAAAAAGGTGTTGGCAAGCCATCCTGCATTAACATTAACAAATTACAGGTTTTGACCCATTACACAACCAGCTCACCTTGACACTTCTATTTTCTCATACTTTCCAATTTAAATCTCCTCTCTCTATTCCAAATTTTGCCAATCTAATTTTCCCCTCTTTGTGAAACATCTCCTAATACTACACGCCATTTGTTTAGTTATCAAATGCACGTTCTCCTTATTAAGGGATTTTTACCGGCTCGGAACATGGAATAAAGTGAACGACCTCTCAAGATCAAAGAATCTTACCTGGTTAGCTAATTTTAGGGGGATAGTGGAAAGTAATTAGGTGTCATTCCACCAACTAAGAAAAGCGGGAGAAAAAAAGAACAAAAGAAACAGTCAATAATAAAGGCCAAAGAGATAACAAATGGAAAGAATAACCATGACATCATATAATCCACAAATCTCTATGGTTTTCAGATTCTATAGGGCTACTACAGCTATGATATTGATGCATGGAACTAAACGGACTGGTCTCAAAAAGTATATCCAATTTGAACCTGTTTATTTATGTGTATGGGAAATTGAAGAATTAAACCTCTATATAAACATGATTGTCAAAGTAAAACCAAAATGTAGATCAGATGATGGTAAATAGGTCAAACCAATTGTTAAAATGATGTTGAGTAGCATTTTCTTATTATAATAGAATATCTTGTTCCCAAAAATATAAAATCAGGGGTCAAAGTAGAGTTTCTCTTGGTGGGATGAATCTAGAACGTGATGCCAGATTTTATGATGATTCAATATTATTACTTCATTCCAAAATCTAAATATTACCTTGGATAAGATGCATTTTCGCAATAAATGATTCAACTCGTCCACGAAATATATTTCTCTGTGTTTCCCACCATTCTTCCTTATTTTTATCTGTATCTTCAACCGGTTCACTTTCATCATTCTCCATCAGCAATTTCCAAACTCTCAATGTCTCGTTGTCAAGATCCACCTTGGGCAGAAATTTACGCTTCTTGGGAGGAAGTGCCTTTACGAGGGCCCCACTAACATTTGTATCCCGTACCACAAGTTCTTTGCATCGGTCATTGATGTCCAAACTCGCTATCTTCCCTATTAAGTGTTCCACTTCGCTTGCATTAAATTCATATAAATCTGCATCAATTATAGTAAAAGATCTATAAGTAATCTGATAATTAGAAATGTAAAAAAGAAGAATGAAATGTCAATGACGTTAGCTTAATTACCTTCTCTTGTATGCAAGATTTCTTGGTTTCTGGGTGACAAACTTCTACTTTCAAGCACAACAACCTCTTGTAGTTGGAGCCAATTCAAATTACCAACAGAGTTATCAAATCGTGGGAAACTCCGGTATGGTGAGGTAAAACTATTAATTCGTTGGACAGGAACCTCTAGTAGTGGGAGGCATTCTGTAATCTGAAGAAAATTTTCCTCTTGACATAAAAGGTAATTTTCAAGATCATAAGGGAACTCTGCGATACTTTCTCTCAAACGAGTGCGCATTACTGATCGCTTCCTTCTTGGGTGTATAAACACAGGAAGAAGTTCATCTATATGAAGATTGGGTTTCATCACTCCTTTCTTGTCTTTAGATTTATTGACCCTTTTTTGTACCTTTTTCTGTGTAGTTTTTGTGAGCTTTCCTTGGGATCTTTTCACAAGACTATCGTGAAGTTCATCAGCTAAGATGCGCCAATGATTTACCTTTATATTCACTTTTTTTCTCACTGTCCTTTGTTTCTTGAACAATTTTGGAAAAACGGGCCCACAATTTTTGCTATACTGTAAACATTGATTTTCTTTAAACAACCTCCGACGGTATACTTGTAGTGTACGGCTGGGACTGGTTGAGTTTGAACAGGCTTTCTTTCGGCGCTGATAGAAGTAAGCATACTTACCACCATATTTATCAACTTGTTCTTGATTTCTTTCTATAGAAATATCTTGCTCACATTGTTGTTTGTTATTATCTCCTAACAAGTTATCAGAAACTTTAAGGCTCTTGTTTTGAAACTTACTCCGCCTTGGAGTATTTCTCTTGGAAGTAACAATCTTACCATGAAAAGTTTTAAAACCATGCAGTGGAGGTTCATCGTGTGATTTTGATTCTTCACGAAATGGATGGCTGTCAAAATCCAAGAAACGCTTGCACGAACCAACAATTATGGAAGCCCTAGAAGCTTCTTGGACATCCTGGCCAACGTCTTCAATGCCACAATTGGTTGACTTTTGCGTACAACTGATTGGAGCTGAGAAATTTTTCTTTCTTGATTGCATCCTCCTCTCTTGTCCACAATTTGGAGTGGCGGGCTTTGGAGTTGCAGGTTTTGGAGTCTTTGGTCTTGAGGGTGGGCCCCGTTGAGTTTGAACCTTTGGAACTTTCTTAGGTTTGCTATCATCAAATATTTTAGGCCTGTGTTTTTTCACTCTGGGTCTTTGACTCGGCTTTTTGTTCATGTCATTGCCATCATTACGCCTTTTCCTGTTCTCTTTTGTCTTAGATGGAGTTGGAATTGAACCAATACCATCTTGTGACTCATCAACACCACAAGCCTTTCTATTGTCATGCCCTGGAGAAGAAATTTTGACCGTCTCCTCTTGTACATAGCTTGTGTCATCTGCACAAAAAGGAAATTAATTTAAATCTCCCTCCACAAGGATATATGACTTTAAAAAATTAAG
This sequence comes from Deinandra increscens subsp. villosa, assembly GCA_039602395.1. Lineage (NCBI taxonomy): Eukaryota > Viridiplantae > Streptophyta > Magnoliopsida > Asterales > Asteraceae > Deinandra > Deinandra increscens. Next base: position 58,190,096 of record JBCNJP010000024.1, on the reverse strand, counting down.
CTACTGGGAGATTATATTAAGAGTATTACAAACATAAAGAATTTGATGCTAAATGAATAAGTATATCATATTAGAATTTGACTTCAGAAAAAAATAACTACGTTTTGAATCTCAAAAGTCACCGGACTATTGGTCAACATACCAAATCAAGTCCAAAATCACATACCACACAATTTCACACACCAAACCTAGTGGAAGAGTAAAGATAGCTTACCCTCAACCGTTGTAGTACCTTCAGTTTCCTTTCCAGCCACACCCAAACCCGCTTTAACTTCATCAACAATGTCAGCTGGCAATTCACACATCTCATTCATTACACACTTTTCTGTATAACGTGACGTATCATAACAATCTTTACACGGAAATTCCTCACTTGTACTTTCCTTTCCAGTCCCTTGTTCAGAAGTCTTTCCCGGGGTCAGGGGTAGCCAATCGCAGTCTCTCTCCATGAATATACCTGATTCCATTACACCAATCCTGTAGATATGTTAGATTCCCAACTAAAATTAAATAAGGAAATTATACTTTAACTTCTTGTGCAGCCAAACTAGCTACGATGTCAACTTATAAACACATATGACGTCATATTAACACTTTAAGAAATTGTTCAAAAACTGCAATATGGCCGAATTTTCCAATTGTACCAAATTTTAAACACATATGAAACTACAAACACATAATTAGGGAACCTTCAATGGGGAGACGCGGCCGTTTTTTCTGGTATTAGTGCGGCTAGCAAAAAAACGCATGATTAGGGAGAAAACATATTACACGCACGCAGATTGAAGCGGAAAATTAGAGATTTCAACTAAACCGAAGCCACATAAAAATCAATTCGAGCAATGCTCTACGAGCGAAGCAAAATTAAACATCAAATAACTACATCTTACATCTAATTCACCTAAGCTTCTCTTAATTCGAACTATTTTACACAAAAATCGAGTCGATTATATGCAGGCATCCACTTTACTGATTACGCAGGAATCAACAGGGCGAGGAAACCGATAACAATGCGTCGATAGATTCGAATTAAGTTGTGTGAGTAGGAAGGAAGTAAAATTAGGGTTTATGTACTTACAGTAATCGTTGAAGAAGCGTAGGTTTTAGTGAGAAGCCACCATGGACGAAGGATTCTTTCTGTTGCAGACTTGCAGAGAAGTTTGGGGAAAATAAAATAATGTAAAATATAAATAAATACTAACCCGTCAACGGTGTTGAGGATGATCCCCGCGGGTTTATCGTAATTTACATTCTAGGTCCCTTTTGTTTTATGATTTGTATAGCTTTACTTTTTCACGTTATATACATTACTAATTACTAGGTTAGTAACCCGTGTACTACACGGGTTGAATTTAAGTTCATAATATTAGCTAAATATAACAAACGATTTAGAAATTTAAAAATAATAAATGACATAATCCATTATAAAATATTAATTGATAATTTAATACATTAAAGATGACAAATTCTTGATTTGTTTCCTTAAAAAATCTCAATTATTAAGTAATTTATCAAATGTACATTATGTTTGCCATTTTTTTAAATGAAAATTTTATTTAGATAAAATTAGTAATTAGTATTAATTGGTAATTTACTAAATTAATAATTGAATCTGGTTTTGACATGTGGCACTGATGATGTGGACACCTTAAAAAGATGACATGTGGAAACAATTTTATTGCTTTATTAGGATTAAGATAAGATAAGATTATTATTATTAGAGATGTTTACGGTCTGATTTATTCTATTAAATTTGATTTTAAAAAGAAATATTAAACCGGTCGGACTAGGTTGTTCAAACTGACCGGTTAGTTTTAACATTTTAATAATTTAGTTTTGATGGTTCTTACTAAAGCTCTTTTTATTTGTATTTACTTTTATGTAACGATAAAATTAGTTCCTGAATATAATATATTTATAACATTACACTATAAAATAAGTAAGAAACGTTAAAAAAATGCTTAATTTGTATATATGGTAGTCAAATCAGTTGACCTGCTTCAAATTAGATGGTTTAATCCTTGGTCTCAACTAGGTTTAATCCTTGGTCATAACTATTTATAAGCATCAATGTGGGTTTTGGTTTCAAATTTAAACGTTATGTAATTTTGTAGAAAAGTAGTTTAAAAGTAGAAGTAGATTGGATTTAGAAAACTATTTATTTTAGCTCATGGATTATTTTTCTTAATTTAGTTAGTAATAAATGTTTTTTAAATGAAGGCAAATTTGGTACGGAAGATACAATACAATTAATGTCATCTAGAATTTACAAATAAATAAAATTATATAATAGATAACAAATTTTTTTTTAACAGCAATATATTACCACAAAGAGGGCACAGAACAAAGCTAGCCAGGAGCTGAGCAAAACAAGAAACCACACAACAGCTATAACATCGTCAAAAAAACGAAAAAGACTAACCCAACCTGGCCCCTTCCTCTATAACAACATTGGATCTGCTATTGATCCATAGAACACAATAACTTTTTATCTCCTTAATAATACTGGGAATAGAGGGAGTCTTCATGTTGAAAGAGGCTTCATTTCTCGTTTTCCATAAAACCCAACACGTGATGAAGATCACCGCCTGCACCGCGTACCTCTTCCTCCTCTCCAATCTGGATGAGCAAAATCAATCACTTGCAAGTAAAGGTGTCGTTCAAAAATAAATAAATAAAACTTGTAAGTGAAAGTGTAAAATATTAGTTATTTTTTAACAACAAGATAGATGTCCCATGCCCATTGTGACACCGCGCATTAAATTCAATAAATTCTATTAAGTTGAAAAGGGAAACGCCTAGGCCACCAAGTTTAGGTTTTAAACAATAACTAAAAGAAAATAGAAAACATGTAAATGGAACAAAAGAAAAAAGCAACCGAAAATTTAAAAAACCGCATTGATTCTGATTTGTGTTTAGCTAATGTTTATGGGCTCAAAAGAAATGAACAATAGAAACAAAAAAAAAAAAAAAGTGAGCGAACCAGCTTTGTGAAACGTGGATAGCAAATTATCAATGAGGTAAGAAACGAAAAAACAAAAAATGGAGGGTGTGGGATCGAACAGAGGACGCTTCTGCGCGTTGCAAGACAACTAACCACTAGGCTTCGGCCCATTTTCTTTTATTGTGTTGTAAAATATGTCTATATAAGTTTTTCAATTAGCACGTTGCTGCTAGCATGGCTGAGTCGAAGCAGTTTGAAAACACGTTGAATAACATTAAGCCAAAAAACAGAGACACAACACCGGGAAGAACCATCGAAAACAACACTGCATTGCTGCTAGAACACCCGTGATTGATATCATGTTTGTAATTGCATAAAAGTTAAGAGTTCAAAAATAAACATTTAAATGCTTGTTTTTGGCTATTTGATTATGGTCGGGTGATTAAAATTCAAAACACGTCTTAAAAAGTTCCAAACGTGACGAAATTAAAAATAAGTACTAGCTACAAAAAAAAAAAAAAAGATATAATCAGTCAACGACTACCAACAACATAAGAACAAAACTGAAACATGACAACATATAACACATAGAGAGCTACAAACTTAACCATATGTATACGGTTGTGTATAACACACAGAATGATGTTGAAATATTCATGAACTTACGCTATTAATTATAAAAGAACTATATTCATCATTCGTGATAAAGAGTCATACAATATTATAAGAACAAAATAAAACCTAGCAGATAGTGTTCAAATTTTCAATCGAATATTCCTGCACTAAGAATTTATGTTTATATCTCATTACCTCATAATCAAATATAAATGTTCAAACAAAATTAAAAACACCATACAACTTGCAGGCCTAATTGAAATCAAACACGTTAGAAAACTACATTAATAAGTGTTTGTAAAGAAGGTTATAAAAAACAAAGACGACTACAAAGTTACCAACCCATTCCAAGAAAATAAGATTGACATCTTTGCTTAATTATGGTTTGTCACACCCTAACCGACGGCGGAATACGTCGCGACATGATGATTGTCCAGATGCACACAACACTAAATTAGGGTTGCGATAATTCTTAATCATTCCCATTTCATTAAGATCTAATACATGATAAACCAACAATAATACAATCCTAAATATCCATTTTTAAGGTCTCACTAAGTCCACATGTGTCCTAAGTGTCATCAACAAGATCATTATCATCTAACGTTAAATCCTGCAACATGTACAACATAAAGGTCAACTACGAATAGTTGATGAGTAAACATATGTTTAGTATACCATAATAGATTAAAACATGCGATCCATGAGTTATATGAACATTCATGATATGATTAAAAAAAACAATGAAATAAAGTGCTTAAAGTGAGCGTAATCCAACCCTTGATAATTAGGTTTCCAATCACCCAGTGCCTACCAGGCAGGCTATGTGGACTTGTCAAACCAATAAATCTATTATTGTAACATCGGTCCTTTCAGTGTTAATAATTACGCTTAGAGGTCATTCATCGTTCAATCGTTCAAAACGTCCACAGCAATAATCCACACAAGTTTACCATACAAGAACACACATAACTATCATAGAGGTCGCAAATAGATTTAGAATAAAGATTTAAGAAACTGAGGTTGTATAACCGTACATGTTGCATCCCAAAACAGTAAAAGAAATGAGGTTATGAATATTCACCTGGTAATGGAGACACGAATGAAAGAATGACACCACGAAAATGTGACAATTCATAAATTCCAGGTCAACATTTATATCATATATACATGCAATTATCGGATTTATATGCATTAGGCTTAATTTATTCAAATTAGGTGGTCATACGTGTAAACATAGGTAAATAAAGCTTGGCAACTCGTACTCGTATCGCAAATCAACCGTTACAAATTGTAAAGTTCTACGCTATTCACACTGGAACTTCAATAACAAGAAAGTTTCATAAAAATTATTTGTGGAATTTCAACAACAAGAAATATAAAATATTCATTTTATATTTTTCCAAAACAATCATGTTACGACTAGCACATACAAACTATTTAATCCATTAAACGATGATCTGCGTTAAACATTAGTTTTGACGCGTAATGGTTCATGTTTAACAATTCAAACCAAAATATTGTTTATGTATATTTTACATAAAATAAATTAAGTATATTTACAAAATATATATATATATACGTAAATAATAAACCGAACGTTCGACGAACGCCTTCTTTAATTCTAATCAATCAAAAACATTCAAAGTTAGCATTGTAACCATTAACACATTAAGACTCGTGTCATTTTCATTTCTTTCGAATCTGTTCAATTATCATTTTTAGTCGTTCACTAAAACGTATTCGTTTCATTTCCATTCGAGTTCAAAACACTTTTATTTCCAAAACATTTATCCATTCAACCTGGCCCGAACCGATACCCATTGGATCCATTTGGATCGCCGGACCTAAAACCCCAAACCCATTTGTCCCAACTAAGGGGTTTGCGGCCCGGGTAGGTGGTTTGTGGCCCGTACAAGGATTTGCGATTTGGGGAGTGGTTTGCGACCCGTAGGAAACCCGGCCCATTTAATATTTCGGACCCCACCCGAGGCCCAATATGATCCGATTCGACCCAGTGAGCCAACCCAACCCGAGGCCCAGACCAGCCTGAAGGCCCATTCGGCCCAACTCTTTATTTTTGTCCCATTTCTTTTTCTTTCTTTGGCCTGAACGCACGGCCCACTGGCCCACCATCTTTTCCCTTCTTTTCTTTCGGATCGTCCCTAGTTCGAACCCCCTCCTCCCTATTTTCTTTTTTCTTTCTGTCGGTTCTCTTTCTTTCTCTCTAACGGTTTAAACCGAAAATCCCCTCAACACTCAAGACATTTTGTTTATTAATAGCATTTTTAAATCTCAAGTTCCAGTCTAACCCCTAACTTGTTCCCAAGATGCCATATATATGTGTCTTTGATATGGGACAAACATGTTAGGTTAGTACAAGCAAGAGGTTATGAACCGTGAACCAAAGTCCCAAACCAAGATTCAAGTTAGCCACCTTCCACTCTCTTATATACTCATTCTCCTTCCCAACACTTAGTCATTTTCATAAAACACAAACACTCTCCCATCTCTTTCTTCCTTCTACCCTTCGGCTCACATTCAAACCACCACCATCACCCTTATTTTTCCATCATTTCTCCATCATTCAAGCTTCTAATCCTCATCTAAATTCAAGGTAAACATTTATCCATCATCATTTCTCGTCTTTCTAAATATTCATCTATTTCTTTCATTCTAACCTTATGCTTTCTATCCATGTTCTTGTCATTTCTTTTCTTCCAATCAACTAAACTTTATCATTCAAGATCAAGGGTGGGTAGGAGCTTAACCCGAAAGCAGAATTAACACCCACTTACGTCATAAACCGATCCATATATGTGTTGTAGTATGGTAATTCTTTAAGATATTAGATTTCATTTACCCAATCTATTGTAGTATGGTAATTCTTTAAAGATATTAGATATTTCATTTACCCAATTCAATGTCAATTAAAAGGATATAAGCTAGGGTATCGTTAGAGTTGTGTATGTTAGGATTTTTTTTTATTTTTTTATTTTGGAATCGTAACTGGATACCGACCGTGGGTAGGCTGGGTAGGTCCGGTTTAATCGTAATCATAACAATCATGACATGCTTATTTTTGCATACATTTCACCATAAGTTTTATTAGAAACCAAGCCACCTCAACACATGATCAAAACTGTTTCACAACAACATAATGCTTTTTTTAAGTTATAAATATACTGTTGCATATTATTAATAGAAAAGTTTCTATATAATATTATGCAAAACTAACAAAACTCGCTAGTCCCTTTAATATATTGATAGAATAAAGGAAATATCTTCGGGTTACAAATATTTTCTTTTCTATCCCTTTTGTCATTTATAATCTTTGGAAATGAATCCAGCTTGTTCTTTATCGGTTAAACTTTAACAATTCTTAAGGGTAATAAACAAATAACCTCTATTATCATTAACTAATGACAACTGCTAATTATTTTCCACCATTGATCTTCTCATCAAAGAAAACTAGAAAAGATGAGCTTACTTGCAATACAAGTCTCAGCAAGGTACCAGAAGATGAACTTACTTGCAATGCAAGTCTCAGCAGGATACAAAATCTAGTACTTCTCCACAAGTTTCTGCTGTCTTGGTATCGACAGTGGATTCTGAATCAGCAAAAGAATCTGTTTTGTGGGACATACTTCCAAGCAGTTTGGAGTCAAAGGTACCGCAGACAGCTTTAGCTTGATCAGCAAACAAGGTTTTTGAAATGGGTGACCCACAAATTTCTTTATACACCTCATAACAAGCAGCACCTGTGAGACCACCTTCTAGAAGGTCTGAAAACGGGTGCAGAACGTAAATAGCGTCGTTCTTCTTCTCGATCTTTGATTTTAGTTTCAAAAAATCAGAAACTAAATCGGGTTTGCTAAACTGAACAAACACAGCAGTCTTATCCAAGTGGAAGATGGAAGTAACAGAAGTCAACCCAAAAACTTTGGTCAAAGATTCTTTAATCTCCCTTGCTTTGAGCTTGGGTGAGAATCCCCAAATTAAGACGATATTTGGAAACAGGATCTTCGGTTGTTGGATCTTGAAACCGCTGAATGCAGAAGACTCTGTTCGAGTTTGACCGGTTTTTAAGTCAACTATGTCTCCACTAGACCAGCTGAGGTAAAGAAGATTGATGTAGTTTTGAAGCTTATCTTCTTTCATCAACATTGAGTGAGAGGTGAAGTCAATACCAAGATGATTGCATGATTGGGCAAATATACAGCCTGTCATGAAAGCATCATAACCAGCTTCATGTTTAGCACCAGAGTTCCAATTTGATGACCTGGAAATTTAATTATTATTATTGCAAAATGTAAAAATAAAAGAAAATATTGTTAGAATCATATAGAAAAAGGATAGGGTGCAAACAATAAATGAGCAGTCCGCCCATAAGCCAATCAAGATCCGTTCACTAAAAGCTCAAATCGAATCTAGCTAGCCTGGGCTAGAGCTTTATATACTGAGCTTAATTAGGCTTGCAAGCTTAAAGAAGCCTATTTTTATATAGATATTTATTTTTATTTAACATAATAAGTATTATTATATACATAATCATGATAAAACCTTACTAAATAGTATATATTATGTCATATATATAATTATAAATATATACAAATAAAATTTAAAAATTCCTAGTACATACTAAATAGTAAACGAGCTTAGGTCAATCTAACAATCTAAGAAATTTTCTCACAAGCCGAGCTCAAACTTTGCGTGTAGAGCTCAAGCTCTGTTAAGTTAAAAAAGCGAAGCTCAAGCTCGAGCTCAGCTTGTTTACACCCTATACATGCTTACCTCATATCATCGACTTGAACCTCTACTGCAACAGAATTATTATGAGCAGAACCAAGACTCCCCGCCCCAGAAGCAATATGAGGACACAGAATTGCAAAAGCTTTGGAGAGTGATGTGCTACTTTTCTTCATTTTTAATTGCAATATATTACTTGCATTCAGGAGGATTTTTGTATCGATTATGAACGGGAAGTTTTTCTGAACTAATGGTACATATTCCTCAAGGCTAGAAGGGAGAGGGCCCACAAATTTTCGACATATATGTGCAATATCTGCATCAAAATAAAGACAGGAAATAAGAAGTAGGGGTGTCGTTTTTACCCGAAACCCGATTACCGAACCCGACCCGAACCCACCCGACCCGAATAATTTTAAACCCGAATCACCCGAACCCGAATTACACTTCAACCCGAACCCGAATTAGTTATATGGGTCGGTAATAGGGCTGATTTTCTGTTGTTTGGGTCAACCCGATTAACCCGAATACACATTCATTCCAACAAGTATATTTTAAATATGAGAATTGCATATATATCCAGTCATCCATGACTCCATATTTTTATTCACATCGTAATTAACATCATATATATTTTGAATATGGACATCCTTATTCCATTCAAATTTTGTTTATCTGTTTAAAGTAATGTATTTTAAAGAAAATCATACGATATATTATACGTTATATTCTAGGTTATTAGAAGTTTAGTTAATTAAGGCATTCAAAGTTATACAAGGTTTCATCCATTCCTCCATTGTACTATGAACTCAGTTTCATCAAATTCTTTGATTGATTCCGCTCTTTTCAGTCGTAAGTTATGTTAAGACAATGTGTTTAATATTTTTGTATTTAACCCGAAACCCGAATAACCCAACCCAAATCAACCCGCAATCCAAAAACCGAAACCCGAACAACCCGAGGGCAATTAGGGTCGGGTTGTGGGTTGGATTCCACCTACAAAAAACCCAAAAAAACCCGACCCGTTTAACCCGAAACCCGAATAAAAAAACCCGATCAACACCCTTAATAAGAAGTATGAAATCAAATCATCTTATTGAAATAAAAAAGGTCTAGAAGATTCCTACCAAGAAAACAGTTATGTCCGACAATCAACTTTTGTTCACAGGAAAGAAGGTCAATCACACGGCGGAAGCCAATGGCAGCTTCAATCTTCATTTCTGCTTCCTTGAAATGGTTTTCTTTAACCACTTTCTGCATAAGGTGGTACACATTTTATAAACATTTAGATGACAATATAATTTTATCCAACAAAAAATAACATCAAGTATTTCACTTTCATGATTAGGACATATATACCCTCCCTTTATGTAAGTATTTAGATTATGAGAGATTGAACTATAATGAGAATGAGAAGGGTATAATAGGCATATTTATATCGTATCTAGTAAAATGGGTAAATATGAAATTTTAAGTGCTTTGAACGGCTACATTTGATAATAATTTATTTGTTGGGTAAATATGTTGCTATGTGAGTTTTCAGGGGTATATATGAAATTTCGCCTTTAAATTTCTACATTTGGAATCAAAGAAACAAGATAATAGGAGTTCCACAAGTTTTATAATGAATACTCGCTTCTTACCATGAGCACCTCTAGCTCTCTTCTCGAGTTTGTGTAGACGATAATTTGTTGAAAACATGAGCCTTCATATACACGAATGTATGCTAAATCTTTGAAGCTTTTTTCTACAACCTGCATAGCACCGATACTAAGTATCAGTTTTCTGAAATTACAAGAATCATTATATATTTCCACAATTTTTCATGTTATATTACATGCTTGCACATATAATCATTTTGAAGAAATTCATGAAATCGGTGATATTCTATAGTTTTGCCATTTACTGCTTAATAGAATGAGAGCATTTTATTAAATGTGCTCTAGATTCTAGATAAACATGTACCCTTTAATTGCATAAATCAACAATTCAGTATCTTTTACTGGCCATATAAAAAAACAAAGAGTTTAGTGATAAAGGATTCTCAATTGCAATGAAACTAGTAGAATGCAAGTTTTATATTTTATTGGATAATTCATAATAGTATTTTATGATAAATATTACTATTTATCTTAAAATAAGAATTAGTGTCTTGTTTATAATATAACTGAAGGGATGACATAGGTCCAAAACTGATAAAATGGTGTAAAGCAAAATTTGTCAAATCATATTTTTTAAACGGCTAGATGTTAACAAACATGTACTACACCACCTAATCTACACCAACCCGCCATAGGCGGGGCTTGAACCCTTGACCTCAAAGGGAGATTCACCACTCTCACTGCTATTGGCTTTGCCATTGGACTCAACCCCCCACTCATAGATGTACCACATCAAATCATTTAGAGTTTTCATTAGATGCACACTGCTTATCAAAAGCTGACAGTACATCAAATGCAAATTCAACTATCTCTGCTATTAAAAATAGATCATAAGAGCACAAACAGTTTCAGTTATTAAGAAACATACCCAAATTATTATACAAGATTATATATAAAAAAAACATTACCGACTTAATTAACCTTAGTTGGCGGGAAGTAAATCCATTCAATTTGATGGCTGGATGCGTCCTAAAGAAAATAGTCTGAAACTGATCTTTTGAGTCGTTAGGATCTTCGGGGGTCCTGTGGGACCCTCCATTTCCAATCTGTAACAGATCATCATGCCATTCACTGATCTTGTTCCTCATTCTCTCCACAAAAAGAATATCTGCCATTCGGACCAGTGGAACGTCTTTAACATTAGTTGTGCAAGGTGACTCTGATGGCTCATCATCATGTGCTGAATGTAGCTGCAACCTAGCATCATCTTCTTGTGCTCTGGATAAATAAGATATTCCTGAATTTATACAAAGTCGTAAAAGCTTAAAAAGGAGATGCAGATAAACTATATCACAACGGGAGGTAAAACTGTACCGTCTAATTATAAATATTCATCAATAATGGTCTAAACTATTAGTCGATATATTTTATATGTGTTGTTTATATTTTATTTATTAGCTTAGCTGTAAATTGATATGTATCCCTTAATTAGCTTAGAGTTAGTCAAAATATGGTATTATATATATTCCCTGTACATTTATTGAGAAATGAAGGAAATTAAGTTTACTTTTAATACTATGTACTCCAAATCTAATGGATAAGGTACCTTCTTTTATACACACATTAAAATCAAATTGGTACTTTGCCAAGAAATCAATTGAGGAAGTCTGGCACAGGAACTCATGAGACTTGTCATCACCTCCGATTTCCTGCCTTGGGAATACATAAAAGTTGTGCCTGTCATAAGAACACATAATCAGGCTAATCACCTTCTTGTTATTCCCTTACAAAAAGATTGTCTATAAAATATTTATTTAAATATTGTGAATGTAAAGGTAAATCAAAAGACTCACGGGTGGGCGATAAAGGACTGCTTGGTTGGGTCCCACCTAAAGGGGCAAACTCCAAACTGAACAACGGCAAACTTCTCAGCAGAATCCTTCACCTTGAGATACCGCACATCAAATCTGTCAAACTCAAAGGACTCCCTCCAAGGGGAGCTCGTGACTCCTGTCATTTCTAAGTCAATTGACACGAAATCAGAGTCTCTGACATGTCGCTGAAGGTCAGCCAGAGACGAATCAAAATTGGATTTAGTGACATTTTTTATAGCAAAACTTGAAGAAGCGGTGGAGAAGGTAGTGCGAGAAGTGCGGTAGAATGGAATCAAAGTTAGCGTTTTGGAGAACGCCCTAATCATCAAACGTTGCTTCATAGCAATGTACTCTTTCACAGTCTCTGACACTTCTTCATGGCCCCAACTCTGAGAAGCTCAATGAAGTATAAGATAAAGTTAGAGTTTGTGATAAAAATTATGAGAAATCATGCAAAAAGGATAGGCTGAAGTTCATGGCAAACAATTTTTCTCAAGTTACAAAGTAAAAATAGAATCAAAATAAAACTACACAAACAAACAGAACACAGTCAAATGAAGACATAAATGATCGAGCAGTGTTACTAATGATCATAAGCTTTCTATAAAAAATGAAACTAGAACTTACATTTAACCTACAAAAAAACAACTAGGTCGAGATGAATAAAGAGAGGAGTATTCTCACAGACATTTTGAAATAAAATACAAAAAAAAAAAAGTGAGTCGGATAGTATTGACAGTCAACATGGCACTGCGGTAGCATTAGCAGAATAAGTATAAAAGCATAGTAGAGGTCCATAATGGAGAAGAACAATGAAATATTCAGAGACGTCCAGATGGAGGAATCACCGTCTGAGCACCAAGTGTCGTCCGGGTAAGAGACAAGCGGGCACTCGGGCAGTAGCGGACCCAAGATGTTTTTCTTATCATCTTATGGGGTCATTTTTTTCTCAGATTAACCCGACATTAGAATTTTCGGGCCAGGTTGGCTTTTCACTAAGTTTTCTATAACTAATCTCTCAAGAAGTTTTTACCATTTTAAGAATCAAAATGTTGCTAAGGGACTCCAGTATCTACATAACTTTGCAAGTCCAACAATCATTGAATCCATCTGTAGGTTACCTAAGATACAAATATAGCATTTTCAAGCAACATGCCAGTTTTATCAGGATTATTACTTATCAGTACAAACATAAGAAGTTAAGATCAAAAAATTAAACCCTCCTATGCAGAGGGAAACTCTACTTTTTGTTGATATAATCAGTTAGGGTTTTGCTTCATAGCTAATTTGTAGTTTTATATTAACTTAACAGTTAAAAGTAACTAAAGATAACTCAATGAACAAAACAACAGACTGGCTATCATACAGGAAGAAATCCATCTAATTAACCACTCTAGGGCAAAAGAAGGAATTAGAATACCAGCATATCTATGTGTCATAATGGTGAAGAACAATGAGAGATTAAGAGAAGTCCAGATGGTGGAAGAGTGAGTTACCTGACCACCGAAAGCAGTCCGGAGGAGAGACGAGCGAGCGTGCGGGGTGAAGCGTGAAGGGAGCGGTGGGAGAGACGAGAATGCAGAGCACCGGTGACTGACTAGGGTTTATACGGTTTGTGTTTGTGTGACTGGTTTAGGCTAGCGCTGTTCACAATCCGAACCGAATCGAACGGACCTTTGCTCATGTTTGGTTCGTTTATAAACCGAACCGAACCGAACCGAACCGAACCGAACCGAACCGAACCGAACAGTTTTTCAACCGATACAAAATCGAACGAGCGATTTTCGATCCGAGTATTTTTCGAGCGATCACCGAGCAAATTTCGAGCGTCGCAGAACAAAAAGGAAAGTGACGTGGGTGGTGATCTGACATAACACATTCATCCATGTTTCCAATTTTAACACATTTTGTCCAATAACTAACACACTAGTCTTGTTTGTATTTTATTAGACCAACTAACACTAATATAAACGATATAATTATAATGAATGCACTCTTTCTTTTTTTACCATTTTCCATTTATACATGTCCTCGATGTCTACAAAATTTGGATGTGCTTCGAAACTATTTTTTTGCTTTCCCTTTCTAGTTGCATCAACATCTTTACTTACGTTTTCCTCATGTTTTACTTCATCAACTAACTCAAAACTCTCTCCATCACTTAATTCAACATGAGAAGTCTCGATACCATTGGATTCTTTGTGAAAATACATTCTATATAAGAAAGAATTATACAAATATTAATAAAAACAATGACAATGGAGGAGGCTAGAGAGAATGGAAGCTACAAAGATGATAAACTAACATATTAAACCTACATCCAAAGTCAAATATTAAGTCCAAAGAATTTTTGGAATAATGGAAAATCTTAATTCCAATCCTAATTCCTTACATAACAAAATTAAAATTGATAAAATAAATAATAAAAATATATAAAATAAATAACTAAATGTATATATATAAATTCGAGCGAGCATCGAGCGAGCGCACCTGTGCTCATACTTGGTTCGTTTTACAAATCGAACCGAGCCGCTCGGTTCGTTTTTAAAGCGAGCGACAATCGAACGAGCATTTTCCGAATATTTTTCGAACGAGTTTCGAGTTTCGAACTTTTTGGACAGCCCTAGTTTAGACAACATAAAAGAGAAGTAGATAACCGTCTAAAGTGAGAAGGGAAAAAAAAACACATCTTGTCCCGCAATTAAACGATTAGATAGCACCTAAAACACAATTCAAAAATACAAACTATGCAACAACCTTGAAATTAGAGACTTAGGGGATGTTTGTTTGCATCCGAATAGCCTCTTAATGAGTCAATGTCAGAATCGGACAGACCTTGTCTCTTTGTTTCGCGTATCTGAATAGCATATGAATCGATGTATTGCCTCTTAATACCATCTAAATCGGTCATGCATATACTCATTTATGAATGGGCTCTTACTAGTTAAGCACTTGATAGCGCTAACCTCTTACTAATTCACCACTTAATTGAGCATATGTTACCAAACAACCCCTAATTAAATATAACACTCAAAATAATAGATACCTAAATACAACTGTGTAAAACTAAAACTAATGAGACGTTTTAAAAACGATTTAAAATGAATCAGAAAAAAAAAATTGATATGAAAAAATTAAGATAATAAAGATTCTCACGCAGACTATACAAAAGTAAATACCTAAAAAATAGTGTAAAACAAAAATAAAACCAAGGAAAACACTATAAAAATAAAAATAAATAAATAAAATATAGAGTGTCACGTAGTATCACCATAGCTGGACATGTGACGGTTACTGGTACAATCTGATATCATGCACAGATCCAGAAACCGGGATATGACAAACTGACAATAACTGAAATTGTTAGGATATTGAAAACAAATTTTAGAACCCTCGAAAAGTGTAAACCGATGATGAGTATTAAGATTCATTTTCGTCATACAATTTAACGTAAAAACATAGTCGATGATAATAATTAAAAAATATAATAACCACGTTTGGATACCACATATTAATTGTTTTGTGTCAGTGGACAACATTCATGAGTAGATTGTTTATCGATTCAATCAATTAAAATAGCAAATACTTAAAACTTACTTGTAGAGAAAGAGATGTTTGATGATGATGATATCATGAGCTTGATATTTCTTACTTTCATTTAGATGTCTAGATTTTGATGGAGATTATGTGACAAAGAGCTTTGTTTAAGGGTGTTTGTTTCTTTTTTTTAGACATCAAAGGGCAATCATGATTTCACATTATTCAGTTATATTTATTATGTAACTATCACATAAACGGAATTTCCTTTCATGTCATTTTGACAATTATTAGTAAATGATCTCAAATGCCACGTTTATATAGGTATATTTCTAACATCTTTTGTTGAATCATGGCTTCGTTTCTAGGTTAGATAAAGTCCAAAATTAAAAAAAAAAAACACATATAGACTTATGTGGTTTGGTTTTAATTTCATGTTTTTTTGATGATGACTATTGGTAGATATTACGCGATTCACAAATATGATTTGGATATCGAGTCTGAATCTGGATATTGGTTGCAGGTGATCAAAGAAAGTCAGTTCTTGTTCCCACGTCGTCTCAAAATATACGGAAGACAAACATGTCCAGCTATCTTTGCCTCATAAACGAGATGTGTTTAAAAATTCATAAATGTTAAAAACATTTTGTAATTGTACGGTTATGCTTTATAAGGTTATGTTTTATTAGTTTGTTTGTACATCACAATGCACATTGACTCTAGTGGTCATTTTATGTTGTTACTCTTTTTTTTTTATTAATTTATTTTAGGTCCTTTTTTTATTATCATTGTGAGTTTTTTGAAAATAGGTTTTTCCTCGACAATAAACAAGAGTTTTAAGTTTTAGGTCTTCTTATTCATTTTTTTTTTGCCATCGTTGTGTGTCGTTAGTGTTTTATTTGTAGTTATGTTTATTGCTATGCGTCTTTGTTTAAGTTATCACTAATGTGTTTTCAAATTTAGGTTCATATCGAACATGAAACAAGAATGTTAAATTTAGATGACAAACACACATTTGCCCAAATGGTATGAGGATCAGGGCCGGTCTTGAGGATTAGAGAACCTTTTCAAGTTTTTAAAAAATAGGCCCCATTCGGAAAAAAAATTCAAACAAAAAGGTTATTAAATAAAACAAAAAAAAAAACAAGTTATAGCAATAAACATAAGAAAATTCTTGTTTTAAAATGACATTCTAATTGAAATTAAGCCCTAAATGCCAAAATATTAAATAACTAATTGGACTATCTTTTTTAAATTGGATCATTTTATTTGTTTCGGTTTTAAAATATAAAAGTTTTATTTTAAAAAAACTATATAAATATAATATATATAAAAGATTTTAAAAAATATAAACCCTTAATTCAAACCTGTCAGTATGAAAGACTCGCTTAAATATTGAAGATTTGAAGTAGCTACAAACGCCGTCTAAAAAAAAATGAAAAACACACATGAACGTGAATGCGTGAATCGTGATCTAGTGGGCGGCTTATGACCCAAATAAATGGGCTGGGCCGGGTCGAAATGTCTGCGACTCCAACTGCTTGTATGGATCCGTCGGACGAATATTCCCAAGTAAAAGTAACTAGTAGTCATCGGATCTTTGTGTTTCTTCTCCCACTGCATTTGGATCGGGACTTTCATCTTGAATCCGACCGACGACTACTGCCCGACGGCTTCAGTGATGAGCAACGGCGGCGACTGTAGCTACGTGATCGGCCAAAATGCTTACATCAAGCTGGCACTCCACGCCTTGAACCACAAAACCTCCGCCGTTAACGGCCTCCTCCTCGGCCGCCTCTCCGGCGAAGTAGTCGAAATCACCGAATCGGTTCCTCTTTTCCACTCATCTCAGATCGGACTTCTACCTCCTCTCGAGATCGCTCTAATCACGGTCAGTATTTTCCCTAATTATTGTTACTTCCGGATTTTAGGTTTTCAGTTTTCAACAACTTGTTCCTGTTTCCAATTTCTCAATTGTGTAACAGATAGAAGAGTATTACAGTTCTCAAGGATTGAGTATTGTCGGCTATTTCCACGCCAATGAGCGTTTCGATGATCCCGAGCTCGGTACTGTTGCTAGGAACATCGGCGATCACATTTTCCGTTATTTCTCCCAGGCCGCGGTACTTTTGGTACGTGTTTTTGTTGACCAAATTTGCACTGCAATAAGTTAAATAGCTCACCTATCTGTTACTACAGTATGTGTACATTTTGCCAATATGGACTTTAATCTGTTGATTCTAATATCGAATCTGATATCAATTAAAAATCATGAAATAAAGTAGACTGAAATCATAATTGTTCTTATCAATTAAAGGTAATCGTATACCAATATTGCGAGACACACGATCCTCTTGGTATTTCCTATGCCCTTGAAGAGTTGCAAAGTTACAGCTTTTACTTGATGATCCCCAAATCGATTGATAATGAGAAGAGTGAAGACAGAGGTTTGAATCTCTCAAAAATTCAAGTAAAATTTGTAACTTTGCAACTCTTCAAGGGCATAGGAAATACCAAGAGGATCGTGTGTCTCGCAATATTAGTATACTGTTACCTTTAATTGATATAAACAATCATTATTTCATTCTACTTTATTTCAGTCTTTAATGTTTTTTGTTTCATGACTCAGATGCTAAACTGATAAGAATCTGATATCAATTTCAAAATTACACTGACCACTTAAATTTAGGCTCTTTTAATTTCTACACATAACTTGTAGGGGAGTGTCTTATATGTAACAAAGAACCTCCCATACCAACCAATATTGTTCGTTTTGCACGTTAGGAGCTAATGACAATGTTTTTGTTTACAATGAGGTCACACCTCCCGGATTTTTAAGTCACCCCCTCTCTCACCCACAAATAGTGCAATAGTGCATCTTGGTTTAAGAAGCCCCGCCTAGACACAAGTGCAACTGTGTAAGGCTTTGTGCCTCGTTACATTGACATATTTTGTCCATCAGGAGTTGTACTTTTAGATGTATATATAGTATATTAAATGATATAGAGGTTGTGCATATCTAGCCTTTGAGAAATATAAAAATAGTTAAATAAATACATTCTGTGTGCCTTACGCCTAGGCTCTGGGACCCTATCGCTTTGCGTGCACTAAGCAGTGCTTTCGAAACGCGTTGGTGATATTTGAGGTTGTACATTCCTTACAAGGCCAACATCTCTCTTGTCCATAGTTGATGTGGAATTTGCTTAGGGGTGTCACAAATCTAGTGTTTCCGATTCAGCTGAATTGGACACATGGCAGGAGGCCCTTCATGTCGCAGAACATTGAGGGTTTCATTTTCCTTATAAATTTGTATTTGGGTTGATTTTTCAGTCTAACCCAGCTTGTTCCGAATTATCGTTGGTGGTTGCAATATGATTTATTATCGATTCTTAATGTTACTATTGATAAGTCAACTTGTAAAAGTAACTCGCCATTTATCTTTTCGCATTTAATCTTTATGGTGACAGCTAGATAACAGAAAACTTGGAGCTTTGCAAAACAAGAAAGATTCAGCTCCTATAATGCAGGTATGTTCAGCCAGAAATATATATATATATCTATGATTGAATATTGGTTTCCTTGATGGCTGAGTATATTGTAATAGTTTGTGATAAGAAACTGATGCTACTTCTGTTCTGCATGTATAAGTTCACATTTGACCCCCATCTTCCAGTCTGTAATTTCTTGGATGATGGCCAATTTAAAAACCATACAAAAGTAATTTAATTTCGAGTTAATATCATAAAAAACCAACATACTTGCTCATTTTGCAGAAAAAAGTCTCGTGACCCAATTTTGGTATATTAAAGTTAAGTCACTAAACTTGTTTAAAATACAAATATTTGTGAATTGAGAAAAAAATGACCCTAAGCTGGTCAATATTTGATGAAGTGGCGTTCCAAGTATTTAAAACTGTTGAAGTGGATAGTTTTTAAAATTGCATAGGATGGTATGAATTTTTTAAAACGTTCAAAATTGATCATGTATTGTTCCATGTACGTAATGATTGCGCTAGTAACTAAATATATCAAAATTGAGTAGGACCTTTCTTGCAATTTGAGAAAAGTATATTAGGTTTTTATGGTATTAGGCTATTAGCTCTTTAGTTTGTTCAAGTAACTTGGTTCAGTTTATGGATTCTTCACTTGAGATGTGTTAAAATGAACTTGCAGTTGTCTTAAAGCAATTTATGATACCATAGATAATAGTTAGTTGTAATTCTGCTTCTGCCTTATAGACTGTCAAAAACTTTATTAAACCTAAAAAGTTTAAAAAAGAAGCCAAAAGGATGCATACAGAGATGGCATGTTCCAAGTTGTTCTCACATATTATGCGTCAAATTTCAATATTTGTGGTTTATTTGTACGTCAGCTTTATACGCGAGACTCATCCAAAAGTTGGAAGCAAGTTGAGTCAAGCAGTCGGTTAACCACCAAGGAGCCATCTGCCAACATTGTCTTGTTGGATTTCATTTCGTCAGATAAACAGAACGATATCGTGGACTTTGATGACCACCTTGATGACATAAGCAAGTAAGGGTTCGAACAATCTTGAGATTATAAAAAGTTATCTGAGAAATAATTAAGACTTCCATTTTATGTGCAGGGATTGGCTGAATCTTGGACTCTTCAAGTGACATGCCAGTTTTGGTTGTGGTTATTGGCTGGCAAATCAAAGACACTTGAATGCATGTTCTGTAACCTGTGTGTTTATTTTCGATTTATTGAGTTTTTGACTTGAGCGAGGACTTAGATTGGATCGTGTTATGAAACATGAGGACTTAGATTGGATCTTGTTTACGGATACGATCACTATAGTTGACAATATATTTCTTCACATCATACTAATTGCTATTTTCACTACACCATTCAAACGAAAAATGGACCCCTCTACAATCATGAGGGTAACAATATGATATTGGGTTAAAATGGGTAAATATGGAAGAGTCGAGTAAAGAATGAACGAGGAGTTACGTGGCCATCTCCACGACATGGGATATTTTTAACCGGGAAGGGAAGATAGACGTGCGTTCGCCGCCCTTATCGTTGTCTCGGTTTATAAATACTAAACAGAGTGTAAACACAACACGAAATTGATCCTCGTATTAGCTAACATCACATCCTTCTTGAGTAATGAGTGCAATGCTTGCCATGTAGTGTTACTTTGTTCGATTAGCACGAAAAAAAACCCTCTCCCATGGGTCAAGGTGAAGCGAAACAAAGAAGAAAAAAACAAAAGGCTACGAGTGGACTCATAGTCTAGTCGCAAGTCGATAAAGTCGTGTGGTCCATCACACTGATCAATTGCTACCAAACTAAACCGATGTGTTATCCAAATTTTCAGTCTAAAAATTTAAAAACTATAATTAAAACCTAATGAATGCAATGTAAAGAAAGTCGTTACTCTTGCACAACAAAAGAGCCATCGTGTTTGCATAATGTGGGGTGGAAATCATAATATACAAAACCTAAAGGGGCTAAATTGTATATTGAAGAAGTTAAAGTGGGTAGATTGCACACCTTGATACTTACAAGCATCATCTTTTAACTTCGTCTTCAAAACCCTAACATTTAAATCTTCTTATGGGCTGTTAAACCCTAATAATTGCTCTGTTCGTCGATCCTCTCCTCCATCTGCTATCGCCTTCGAAGCAATTCCAGTTCATCTTCTTCGAATTCGAGATTTCCACGGGAGACCTCGACTTCAAATCTCCTAAGCTATCTTCGGCGGCATAGAATCATAGCATTCCTGTTCTAATCGAGCAAGCTTCAAAAAAGGCATGTATCTCTTTAATTTTACATGATTTGTGACCTAATTTCTCCATCTTCATCAGCTTCGAATTTTCTGCTATTTGAATCTGTTTTGGTTGTAAGTGCTGTTGTTGCTTAGCATGATTTACATCAAATTTGTTGTCATGATATTGCTTAATGCTGGATTTCAGTGTTTTACACCCTAATATATTTGAAACTGTACTTTCTGAGATCACTCCAAAACAGGTTTTCCATGATTATATGGATAATCAAATTCGTGGTCAGATTATATGATTATATGAAACATAGTGATTATATGGATGGATTAAGTTTGTGGTCAGATTATATGATTATATGAAACATATAAGATGTCCTTTTTGATCATTTTACACTTATAAGCTAAAACCAAACAACCAAACGCTTTTTTAAAAACAACTTATTGACTTTTCCATCTCTCAGTTCACTACAAATTTGTAACGATGCCAAAAGTTCCGCTTTGGGATTTGCCTGAACTGCCCCAGAATCATCTTCCTCCCCACCTTCAACTCCAGAAGACTCGTGTATTCTGCAATAACGATGCTCCCACACATGTACGATTCTGTTTTCCCCTAATCATCTTTATATGTAATCCAATCTGGTAGTTTAGAGTGAATTTTTCCGATTTGTGATGAATTTTGGTTAAATTGATGGCTGAATTTGGGCGTTTTTGTTGTTGTTTTTTATTCTGATTTTGAAGACAGAGAATATAACCTACTCGGGTGCATATGCAGCATTAGGAGTTGATAACAGCTTAAGGCTGGATGAATTTAGGAAAAACTTCAAAGTCAAAGTGATTAAGCTCAATGAAGAAGACATGGAGTTTGATCTGATCGGGATTGATGCTTCTATTGCGAATGCTTTTAGAAGAATCCTCATATCTGAGGTAGTTAATTGTTGAGATGTTAATCTGTATATTATGGCTTTTAACTCAGAGGTGAATTAGACCATTATCTGTCTTGGTTTAAAAAGGGGCAATAGATGCACCAGGTGCACTAGGCAAGGACTGGGCTTTTTAAAAAGCTCAATGCCTGCTCAAATCCGGCTTGTTTGTAAACGTGCTTGGTTTGTTGGCTGGCTCGTTGAAATTAAAGCCTAACGACTTTTTCACGTAGGCTCAATCACCAAAAACACCAACTCTAAACTTTTAACAATCTTTTAATATTGAAAATTCGGCTTTTTCTAACCCCATCATATATATTTAGAGAAAATTATTCAAACTATAAAACAAGAAAATATGTAAAGTTTTGAAGGAAAACAACCTAAGGATGAAGAATTGTGAAAGGTTTGCTTGATAAAAAGGTTGAAACACAAAACATAAGAGAGGGAGGTCGCTTCTAGTTGTAATATGTAAATAAAACTTACTTTGTTGGTACATACATCGGCTTTTGCGAACTAATGACACGGTGCTCTTGGTGCTTTATTAAACCAAGTTATATGTATTGATTTACTGGTGAAGACTCTCTAATTTTTCTTCTTTGTATGTAGGTTCCCACTATGGCTATTGAGAAGGTTCTTGTTGCAAATAGTTCATCAGTGGTACAAGATGAAGTACTTGCCCACCGATTGGGTCTCATTCCTATAAAAGTCGATCCAAGGCTGTTTGATTATATGTCAGGTTTTTATCTTCTAGACCTTTACCATTTCATGCTTTTTATTTACACTTACATGTAGTGTTTTTTACATTATTAACTTTCAGCTTATTTATCCAGAAAATGATGTCCCTAATGAGAAAAATACTGTTGTTTTTAAACTCCATTTCAAGTGTGAACGAAAATCTGGTGAACGACGCACAGGTATAAGAAACATCCTTACATATGATGCTCAGAATCTTTACGTTTGGATATGACCTAATTCTAGTTTCTTGTGTTTCTTGGATGATGGGGCACAGTGTACTCTCATGATCTTGAGTGGTTACCATTTGGCAGTGAATATGTGCTGTCTCCTGAAAAATCTGCAGACCCGACATCGAAACCAAAAACATACACATCATTTACTTCCAGCCAAGACTCCTTACCAGAATTTTCAAATAATCCGATCACTGTCTCTCCTGGTATAATCATATCAAAACTTGGTCCTGGGCAGGTATCTTTTATTTTAATTACATTTATACGTCCACTTTGTTTTTATATCTGTTTATCTTCATGGTTTTAAAAAGCGTGCCTTAGGTGCGAGGGGATAAAAAAGCCTCAGTGCCTTGAGGTGGTGCGTCATACACATTCGGGGCAAAATTGGTCAAAACTAGAGTATATAGGATGCTAATATTTACAAACGACCAAAGGGATAGAGAGACTATGAATGGTTTACTTCATAAAAAGGATAATATGTAAGAGGGCTACAACTTTTGGCTGTACATAGAGCAATGCCTCGCGCATCAGAGGCTCTCACCTTTTGCCTCGGCTTTCGGGATCAAAACGCCTTGGAGCGCCTCACACTTTTTAAAACCAAGTTTATCGTATGACTATTGATTTGTAAGTGGTAATGGTGTTGTGTTATATATATGTAGGAAATTGAGCTAGAAGCACATGCTGTTAAAGGCGTTGGTAAAACACATGCTAAGTGGTCTCCTGTTGCCACCGCTTGGTACCGGACGCTCCCTGAGGTGAAAACAATATATTTTACAAATAATTCATATATCGACACGTTACATGAATTTTGTGAATTTACAAGACATTTCTTGCTTTATTTTTATTTAAGATTGTATTGCTGCAAGACATTGAGGACGACGAGGCTCTGAAACTTGTAAAGAAATGTCCAGTTAATGTGTTTGACATTGAAGATATGGGTGCCGGTACTAGACTTTGTTATTTTGTTTGTTACATTTGTATTTTATATGGTTTTATTTGAAGTTCCTAGAATCGGTTTAAACTCGAGGGCGGATATAACTATTTGTTAATATGACGTCACCTCTTCTGAACAGGTGTGAAGAGGGCAACTGTGGCTAGACCAAGAGCTTGTACCCTGTGTAGGGAATGCATTAGAGAGCCTGGGTGGGAGGAAAAGGTGGCACTAAGACGCGTGAAAGATCATTTTATCTGTAAGTATAGTTAATTAGTCACATAGCCACGTGGTTGCTCATTACTAAGGGTGCAAATGATCGGAGTTGAGCCTGAGCTCGCATAAGCTTGAGCTAGGTTCCTTATATATATAACTAGTGGCTCAAAATGGTTCTCAAAAGTTTTCAAAATCAAATGGTCTTTCAAATGAACCTCCCCCATTATAATTATATGTATGATAATATAATTGTTTATGTAAATATATATTTAATTTACTCAATAAAGGTGATATAAACAATAGGCCTGTTTAGGGTCAATATGTGAAAGCCTTTGCTCAAGCTCGATTAGTTGTTAGTGAGCCAATCTTGAGTAGCTCACGATCTGAGTTGGATAGTTTACACCCATACCTGTTATAGGTGGCAAAACGGGTGAGTCGGGCTGGTTGGGTAACAGGGTTGTTCAATTTGACTCAGTTAAGTCGGTGAATTTTTCAGTCGGGTTGACCCGCTAGCTTTCAAATTATCAACTACATTTTTTTTTTTTTTTGCATTCAGTCACTATTGAATCAACTGGAGCATTGCCACCTGAGGTGCTGTTTACTGAAGCTGTCAAGATTTTGGAAGACAAGTGTGAAAGGGTTATAACCGAGCTCTCATAGGCCGATTCTTATGTGCTTTTACCATATAAGTTATGCGATTCGTGTTACATTTTTTATGATTTTGATATAGTTAAGCATGTCAAGTAACTGCATTAGCGTATCGGGTTTTTGAATGTAGATTTTAACCACATTTTATGACCATCTTAGTGATGGTACCACTTTTCGAAGTCGGTTTTGCAGGAAAGAAGTTAATTGCGGTGTGCCAATTGCTTAACTTATTTCAAAATTCATATCAACATAGATTTAATGGTGATGACATATAATAAAATCGTCACTTGATGTAAAGATCGCCAATCATTAACTTCCCTTTAAACCAACAATAAAGCTGTATAATCATCAAATTCATTCACGTTTTGACCAACATATTCATTTTCAACAAGCACCTAATTTGGTCAAATGCCTAAATTGGACAATAAAATGGATCTAAGTTTACAAAACAAACAAAGGCCTAACTTTATAAAACAGAATTAGCTTTAACATATGCTTATGTTTGTACTTTTTTCAATTTAGAAAAAAAGTATTAGGTGTGGGTGTTTGATCGATTTTTGTACCATTACTTTTGTTTGCTTTACTTTATCATATGTATATATTTTTTATTATTCATAGTCACATCTTTGAATTGTTTACATTCTCTCATACACTCACTTTAAAGTTTCATCTTATTTATAACCAACGCATCTAAAATATGTGGCATTAGTTTTAACTTTAACAACATTTTAAACCTTGTTTTCGTAAATAGTATAACCCTTTTTTTAAGTGGTATACATGTTTCTCTTAACGCCACCATTCTCGGCCACCAACCACCCTACATGTCATGGGCGGAGCTTATAAGGGGCCCAGGAAGGCCCCGGTCCCCTTCGTGTTTTCCCTCAGAAGTGTAATCTTACATTCATGACATGTCCCTTTTCTTCGGCGAATATTCCTTACACGCAATCAATGGTTGTGTTCCCCATCATATTGAAATCACTGGTCATGAATAGCATCACCATCCTTTTCTTCCTTGTGTGAATGAACCCCATCCTCATCAAAAACACTCTTCTATGTTGAAATGAAACACTCATTGCTAAAATCAATTTAGAGTAAACTTCGTTTTTAGTCCCCAACGTTTGCACATTTTAACAATTTTAGTCCCAACTTTTTAAAAATCCCGATTTAGTGTCTCAGATTTCATTTTTTTTTTCAACTTTAGTCTCAACGTAAACAGTTGTTTAAAGAGCCGTTAGATTGTCCTCATGTGGTCCCCACATGATGTGTACTTTTGTCATTTCCGTTTGTTTTAACTCATACTTTAAAACAAACGGAAATGACAAAAGTACACCTTATGTGGGGACGACACGAGGGCAGTCTAACGGCTCTTTAAACAAATATCAACGTTGAGATCAAAATTGAAAAAAAATTTGAAATCTGAGACACTAAATCGGGATTTTTAAAAAGTTGGGACTAAAATTGTTAAAATGTGTAAACGTTGGGGACTAAAAACGAAGTTTACTCATCGATTTAAAAAGGACCAACCCACCATATATATGCTAATTTGATTTAACTTAGAACCAAAAACTTGTTAGCAATCAAGAAGCAATGTTTGTGATATACATGTTTTGTTGTGTAGGTATGAGTGATTAACTCCAATAAAACTAGGTTTAAGTTTGGATTATTTGTGCTCTAAAATCAATCTAACACTAAAATAAAAAATTAAGCATCAATATGTAGAACCAAATATCAAGAATCACTCTCTAGAACAAAGAATCAGTCTAACCACAGATGAATCAATCTGACCCAATTATTCTCCCACATTCATAATTCTTAGTCGTAAACAAAACTATAAAACCTAGTTTTCTATCTTTCAAGAAATCGGGTGATAATATTACCTTCAAAGATCAATATTCACTACTAAGAAACTTGTTATAGTTAGGTTAAATCCTTATTTTTTTTGCACTTTATGTGTTTAAAATTCATCTTTTTACACTTTAAAGTGAGAAAGTGTAAAATTTGAATTTATATACATAAAGTGCAAAAAAAAACAAGTTTTATGACGTAACCTGATTATTTTGACGGACGTCAAGGACGTAAATTACAATTTACTCTTATTTTTTGATTTTATTGTTTAACTAAATTACACAATAATCATTTATAATAAAAATACAATTATAGTCTTTTTTACAAGACATGCTTGGATTTAACATTCAAATCTAACGTGTCTTATACTAAAAAGGATTAAGTATGTGACAACTATATGAATATAAATAATAGTTCGTGTAATTCTTGAAGTTTAAATGACATATAGGATTTGCTATATAAAAAGGAAGAAAACTATAATTTACTCTAAATTAGATTTTACTATCCACGTATTAAATATCACGGGGATAGTACGGAATACGGATACATAAAATAGTTGCACTGCTAAAGTGCAATGTTAAGAAAACACAAATGTAAAATGACTATGTAACAACATTAAATAAAAAACAAAAATAAATAAATTAACAGAAAGCTGCAACGTTACATACAAACGTTGAATCCATATGACCTATACGATGAAACGACTATTCATTTGGACTTATTTGTTTATACTATAATGTAATATATAATATTATTATTTTTAAGCAACTATTATTAAATTTAAAGATGTATCTCTTAAAAAGAATACTCATGTATATCTTATATTAATTTCCTTGGAGATAGCTTAATGATAAAAAAACCGATTGCTAAACAAACTCTTATATTAATTAACTAGGTTAGTAACCCGTGTATTACACGGGCTGAATTTACCTTCATAATATTAGATAAAATACAAAAGAAAAACAATTAAATAGATTTGAAATTATAAATGGCATAATTTTTTACAAAAATTGACTGGTGATTTAACTAACGAATAATATTATGTTAACTTTGTCATTTTTTTTATAAAATGAAATTTTAGTTTGGATATAATTGGTAATTAACCTTAAATTGATGATTTCTAAAATTGATAATTGAATGTGATTTTGACATGTGTCAATGATGATGTGGACTCTCTAGAAATGAGACATTTGGCAAATTTTTAGTGCTTTATTAGTATTAGATATTAGATATTAGAGATTAGAGATTAGAGATTAGAGATTAGAGATATTAATTATTATATAGGAAAATTGGATTTTAATAATCCAAGTTATTACCAATTGACCAATATTAATCCCAATTTCAAAATTGGCCTACATTAATCCCAATTATTAAGATGTTGGATTTCATTGGACCCCCGTTAAGTTTTTCTTAACTCCGTTAATTTTTTGCTGACGTGGCACTGATTAATAATAGCCACGTGGCTGCCACGTCAGCAAAAAACTAACGGAGTTAAGGAAAACTTAACGGGGGTCCAATGAAATCCAACACCTTAATAATTGGGATTAATGTAGGCCAATTTTGAAATTGGGATTAATATTGGCCAATTGGTAATAACTTGGATTATTAAAATCCAATTTTCATTGATCCGTAGTCTAAGTGGTTGAGGTGAAGTAGCTAAATATTTTAATTGAAGGTCTTAAGAATTCTCATATGTGATAAAAATAAAATTAAAGGTTCAGATTAGATCATGATGTTTTTTTTTTATCTAGTCCTCTACTCGGAGAATGAAGATGATCGAGTGATACAGCGACTCGGCAATGACCAAATTTATGAAAATTTACTATTAAAAGTAATTAATATAAACACAAAATACAAGTCTTTTATGCACCATTTCTTTTAAGATAAAAAAAAAAGGAAGATTTAACAATATATTATGTGTAGCAAAGTTTTCGATCTTCACAACCTTGGCCACAGCCCCACCTAGACAGCCCCAACACTCGAAACCTTTTTCTTTAGACCACAATTATGGGACAGAGTGCTCTTTTCCCCTTTATATCACACCACACAATTGGACCATTACTGCATCTTCTTCTCTTTCAAAAATCTTGATTCATGCTTCAACAAGAACCCTAAAGTTCTCATCTTTCTCCACTTTCAGGTATGCTTTTATGACCCCTCGTTTCTTTTCTACTTTTCTGCAAGACCATCCTTTGATTCTTGATTCTTGCTTGTTTTGGGGGGTCATTTTGGTAAGGCAATAGGATCATATCATGAGTTTGTTCTTGTGATCTTATCTTGTCATATGATGAGGTTTAGATGAGTACATTACTCTTCAAATCTATTGATTATTTGTTTCTTGCAGAAGGTTTGTGATCTTGTAAATCAAAACTTGATAAATTCATGTTAATGGGTTCTTGATTTCTTGAAAATTTTCTTGAAAATTTCTTGATTTGTTTGAGATTATGATACTTGATGCTCTTAATTAACAGCAGATCTGTCATCAGTTGATATTTGCTGACTTCATGTATCCAACTTGTTTCCAAGCTCATTCTAACCTATTTTTTATAAATTATCAATATGTAGATTGAACACAGGATCACAGGTCCAGGCATTTGGTATGTAAATTGTCTTTTTTCACAGGCTAGGAATCGGACAGTAGCTGACTGCGAATCGAAGTGGTAAGCAATTGCGTATATCCCTTAGATTAATACTACTTCAAACTATGAAAGCAGATCCAAACACCATCCTTTACAACATATTTAATGAAGGTTGTAGTTTCTTGTAATTTAGTATGAAAGTTGATTATTTCATTCTGGTAATTAAATTTCATATAATAAGTTTCAAAACACACATCCAAGCACCTCCTATGATTAAAGGGCTAGTTTAGTTATTTTAGGTTGCTTCTCATGGTTACCAGAAAAAAAATTCAACATCTAATGTGAAAGACGTGTTCTCTTGGAAAAAACGAACCGATTCGAACTGTTTGTAGTAGATTATTGAAAAGTCTTCTGCTTTACAAATCTTTAAAACTAATAACTTAAAATTACACAAATGCAGATCCACAAGAAACATCTGAGTTTGAAGACTTGATATTGTCAGCAAAACCAGGTTTAAGCTTGTTGGTTGGTCAGTCAAAGCGAATCAATGGGATCAGTCAAAGAAACAAAACCGACACAACATGTGGCGTCCAAAGATCGGTCGATTCCTACCCTTCAGAACATCAGCATTTCAAAATCTACTGAAAAAACAGACTGTATTGAAAGTGGAAAAAGTAGTGTGTGCAGAGGAAGTACAAGCACTGATCTAAGCGATGAAAGCAATTACAGCATTTTAAGCAGCAACATCAGCAAACCACATAAATCAAACGACTCGCGGTGGGAAGCAATCCAGACCGTCAGATTAAAAGATGGAGTTTTGGGTCTGAACCATTTTAGATTGTTGAAAAGATTGGGTTGTGGTGATATTGGCAGTGTGTATCTGTGTGAACTAAGTGGTATGAAATGTCATTTTGCAATGAAAGTGGTGGACAAAGTGTCACTCGAGGGGCGGAACAAGTTATCCAGAGCGGAAACAGAAAGGGAAATACTTCAATGTTTGGATCACCCGTTTCTTCCCACTTTGTACACGCATTTCGAGACGGATAAATTCTCGTGTCTGGTAATGGAGTTTTGTCCGGGTGGTGATTTACACATGTTAAGACAGAGGCAACCCGCGAAGCGGTTCTGTGAACAAGCTGTCAAGTATAACTTCTGATCCCATCTCCATTTTTTTTCCTCACCAAGTTTGCATCTTTATTAATCTTGACATGATAGAAACAATAGTGAAGCACACATAACTAATGATTTAGAGATCTTTATCACTAAAATACACTTGGAGTAACTTTTGACCCGACCCGTTTGAGCATAACCCGCCTTGACTCATTCATAACTAATGGGCTAAAATTGGATATCTTGTTTTGCAGGTTTTATGTTGCAGAGATACTTCTAGCCATGGAATACCTGCATATGCTTGGTATCGTGTATCGCGACCTAAAGCCTGAAAACGTTCTTGTTAGAGAAGATGGTCACATAATGCTCTCTGATTTTGATCTATCTCTTCGCTGCTCAGTCAACCCGACAATGGTGAACTCATCATCTTTAGACAACGAGCCACTGCGAAAGAACTCGAACTATTGCATCCAACCAGCATGCATCGAGCCACCTTCATGCATCAAACCATCATGCGTGGTTCCTACGTCTTGTTTCTCTCCAAGACTGTTTAGATCCAAGAAAGATAAGAAACAGAAACCCAAGTCTGAAATTTGCAACCAAGTGAGCCCGTTGCCGGAGCTGATGGCTGAGCCAACTGGGGTCCGGTCAATGTCTTTTGTCGGGACCCATGAGTATTTAGCACCGGAGATTATTAAGAACGAAGGGCACGGGAGTGCGGTAGATTGGTGGACTCTCGGGATCTTTTTATACGAGCTGCTTTTCGGTAAAACTCCATTTAAAGGGTCGGGTAACCGGGCTACCTTGACCAATGTCGTCGGGCAGCCGTTGAGGTTTCCAGAGTCACCGGTGGTGAGTTTTTCGGTGAGGGATTTAATACGGGGTCTGCTAGTGAAAGAACCACGGAACCGATTGGCGTATAAGAGAGGAGCTACTGAGATCAAACAACATCCGTTCTTTGAAGGCGTTAATTGGGCGTTGATCCGTTGTGCAAGCCCGCCAGAGATCCCAAAGGCGGTGGTGTTTGACCGCATTGCTTCTCCGGTGACACCCCTTTTGGAGAAAAAGACGGCCGCCCTCGCGGTTGCACCGGAGAAGAAGGGATCTCAGAGCTACTTGGAATTTGATTTCTTTTAAAACTGTTTTATGGTGTAAAAAGTGTTTTTTCATTCGGGTTTCTTTTGTGGGAAAGATGGGATGTTGATGATGTTTTGTTTGGACAATTGTTTAAAAATGTGACATTTTGTGTTGGTTAATGTTAATATGATATATACAAGGTTAGTGCTTTGTGTCACACCTTACAAGTCTCGAGCTTGAATGCTTGATCAACAAGGCAAGCAAATGCAATCTGAAATTGGATTGGCTTAACCGTTTGGGGTTAAAGTTGAACTTTGAAAGGAGAGAGATGATGAGACGAAAGGCAAGGGTAACGCGGGGGAAGAAGGGGACGAAAATTCAACGTTCTTTCATGCAATCATCAATGAAATATGGCAAGATCGAGGATTAATGGATTGGAGATCGATGGCGAATGGTGCAAAGAGCAAAGAAAAAATCTGAATTTCTTCGGAAAAGATTTAAAGAATCTACGAACAATCGTCCCTAATTTCATTTCAATGCTAAGATAAACATGACATAATCTAACACTCTGTTTCCGAGTTCATTTAAGGAGGGAAACAAAAAAAAAATTGTGTTCCCGAGTTTCATTAAAGAAGAGAAAGGGAGGGAAAGGGAGGGAAAGTTAGTTCATTTTCTATTGTTTTTCTTTTCTTCCAAATCGGAAGGATTTGGAAGGAAATGAATCACTCTCATTCTCTACCTTACTCTTCTTTTCCTTCCTCTTCCTTTCCTTCCTCTTCCTTTTCTTTCTCTTCTCTTCTTTTCTTTCTTTAAGTAAACTCGGGAACACAGCGTAAAGATGACATGGTAGAAGGCATGTTGACCTTGATCTAACGTAGTGATGCTGAAGGATTCCATGAAGCCAGTGATCGGGTTCTCGTATAGGATGTACGATTAGAATGACTAAGGTGGGAAAGCCCACGATTTCTAGAGAGGCAGAGAAAGATATCACGATGCTTAATGATCTCTATATAGTATATATATACACACCCAAGGGGAAACTCTAATTAGTTCTAGTAAGAGTAATTACGTACATCAAATAAATGCTTATTAGGAAACTTAGGTAGTTATTTAAGTCAATGATCATGTAAGAATAGATGATAACTTGGCCATAGTTAGAGGAGTCTAACATTCTCTCACTTCGCCGAGTGATCATTTATAATGAGTTATTAGATAAGTCAGATCATATGTTAATACTCATTTCACTGATAAATTTACCAACAATGTTTAGTGACAAATATATCATGTCATAATAATTTAGGTTGTTGTTATTAGTTTCTTATGACTCTTCCATGATATAAATATGTCTGTAGACATAAGGATATACCCTAAAGTTGACATTTTGTTTCCTTTAGATACAACAAAGTCAAAATTAAGAAATAGTCAACCACCTTTAAGTTTCTCATTTCTTCTACAGTTCAAATTATAGTATTTCGTTTCTTATAGATATTGGAATGCATCTTAGATGCTTTTATACTGAACTAAGCTACATCATTCTAGTGTTTCAGCAATGTAAGCAATATCTAAATGAGTACAGACTAGAACATATACAAGGATTCCAACTAATGAAGCATAAGATATAAACATTATGTACTTATTCGAACCTCCATTATTAATCTCCTTCACTTATTAGAGTTAGAGACTAAGAGCAACGTTGCATGTTGTAATGTATGAACACACATTTAAGCCTTATGAGACTAACTAATGTCTCATTTGGTTGATCTTGGTGTATCTCGACACTTATTATATAAGAAGCATCTCTGACATTTTAATGTCGAAATTACGCGGGAGTAAATCGCTTTGACTCATGTAAAAATACTAAATTAACTCTTGCCTACAAGAGTGTATATGAGAGCAAGTAGTGTATTAGTTGTTGTCACTCATCTTAAGGTAGGCTCATAAATCCACTTATTCTTAATGAAGAATTGCTACATTTATAATTTCATCAAATTTTCACAAGTAGGTTTGTTTGTTTTAACCATTTATATGGATTTACTCATCTTAAAGACTAAGTGTTCTTAACTTTCAGGCTTAAAACCTTCAGTTTAGTTTATAAACATGTCTTTATATTAACTTTCAGGCTTAAAACCTTCAGTTTAGTTTATAAACATGTCTTTATATTGAGTGAATTTTAAGGAAATATATTTTGAAGTCCATGAAATCCGATGGTCTCCACCACCACCACCTAACTCCGATGGTCTCCCAAACACGTGTAGATGAACAGGGCGATGACGATAATTGATTAATTTTTCTCTCGTCGCTTTGTCTTCTTCCGTTTATTCTTGTTCGACGTACGGATTCATATACGCATAGATCGATAACAGATCGGTCTGATGATCAAAGTTTTTCTGTTCGATTGATTGGATTCATCTCAATTTATGCGCAGAATAAATCACAAAGTTTTTCCGTGTGGCTGTCGCGAACCAGAAAACATACCTAGGGACCTCCGATTTGGCCGAAGAAAGGATAGGGAAGGAGGTATGGGGTCGAAGTTGGAATATACCGCAAGGGCCGCCGCCACTGGCTTGACTCGCCGGGGGTTTAAATGTCAAGGGCTGCTGGATTTCGCCGGTGAACGAAGAAGAAGGGGGGAAATATGACGTCGTATGTTGGGTTCGGACAGGGAAAAGGAGGCCGCCGAAGGGGGTGATGCCGGCAAGGTTTTGAGGTTGGGAGGGGGTTGTCACCGCCCGAGGAAGATTGTCACTTTCTCTCACACACTCTCTCTCTCTTCTTTCTCTGATTTATTTTTATTTTTTGTCCGTTGTGTATATTCAATTCATTGTATGTATGTATAACGAGATGTTTACCACCCCGCGTTTTGCTGCGGGGTTGAATTTCTATACTGAACGAAAGTCAAAAAGTTAAGTGGTCTAAAACGTAAAAGTTTAGAAGTCTCGTGGTGAAAGTATAAAACTATAGAAGTATACTAAAAGCAAAAGTAGAAAAGTTAAGAGTTTCGTGGCAAAAGTAGAAGACAAAAAAACTTAAAACAAAAAAAAAAACTTTAAAAGTTAGAGGGTTAAAAAGTTAAAGAGTATAAAACGTAAAAGTCTAATAGTCTCGTGGTGAAAGTATAAAACTATAAAAATATACTAAGTTAAGGGGTATAAAACGTAAAAGTCTAAAAGTCTCGTGGTGAAAGTATAAAACTATAAAAGTATACTAAAAACAAAAGTAGAAAAGTTTAAAGTTTCGTGGCCAAAGTAGAAGAAAACAAAACTTAAAACAAAAAAAAAACTTTAAAAGTTAGAGGGTAAAAAAGTTAAGGGGTATAAAACGTAAAAGTCTAAAAGTCTTGTAGTGAAATTATAAAACTATAAAAATATAATAAAAACGAAAGTAGAAAAGTTAAAAATTTCGTGGCCAAAGTAGAAAACAACAAAACTTAAAACAAAAAAAAAACTTTAAAAGTTAAAGGGTACAAAACGTAAGAGTATGAAACATATGTGGCCAAACTATGAAAACCAAAAGTTTTAATTTCGTTAAAACAACAAATTGTAAAAGTTTATGGGGTAGAAAGCGTCAAAGCACCAAAGTGTTGTGGCCAAACTATAAGAAATAAAAAATATAATATTCAACTTCCAAATTTGATTGTTATATATATAAATATATATGTATTTAATAATACTTTTAATATTTAAAGGAATTTATAAAAATAGTCCTTTTTTAACTTATGAATTTACATAATGAGTCTCTAATGCGTAAATTGACTGAAATACCTATTGAGTTAACTGAAAAATTTAACCCCGTTAGTCAAAAGGACTCAGATGACAAAGAAATGCAAACCACAAAGTGTCAGATGAATTTTTTTTTAACTTTTGGACTCAAGTGGCAAAGGGATAGCAAACTACAGGGATGCAAACCGTAATTAACTCTAACGGGTATTTGGCCGACCATCTTTCGGGTACTGTTTATAAACCGGACATGTAATGCATATGATGACCTAATTTACTAGCAATTAAGTCTAAGTGAATATATTATAACTAATCACATTAGTCAATGATAGATGTTGATCCTAGAATTGTATTGGTTATTTATTTTTATTTTTTTGGAACGGTAGAAAAATTATAAATAAAGCTCAAATTAGAGCAAAATTACATGAAAAGTAAAGGATTGATCAACCAATCCGTCCAACGCATCGAGGTACTAACAATTCAAGATGAATACTAAGAAAACGAAAATAAAACAATAGAATCGAAGATATTGCCGTTTCAATTTTTACACGATTGGAAGATTAAATCATTACGCATCTTCCAAATGAACCACCATGTTATCACACTTCTTAGTATCAGTTAGCCGATATTTTCACGAACGACTTACTTCATGTTAAATAATACTTAACATTTTCATAAGGTGAAAATTCAAATCTTATTGATGAAAAAAATATTTAAAAAACTCTTCATTCGGTATATATATATTTTTTGAACATATAGGGTTGGGGTATTTTGTAACCCACTTTGAGTTGGAGAATCGTTGGAACCCGGTCAAAAACGTGGTTAAAAAAATGTTTTTTTCTCTTAATTTTTTTATGGTGGTTCTTTATGTTATAAACTACTCTTAAATGAAAAAAAATCAAAAAACCGCCTACTAGATTTTTTTTAAAAAAATATCAAAAATGTCTAGGTTACACATGTAACTTTTGCGTAACTTCAAATATATGCATAAAAGTTACAGATGTAACTTTTTTCGTAACTGAAAAATCTACTAGGCGTTTTTTTGATTTTTTTTCATTTAAGGGTAGTTTATAACATAAAGAACCACCATAAAAAATTCAGAAAAAAAAAACATTTTTTTTACCGCGTTTTTGACCGGGTTCCAACGATTCTCCAACTTAAGGTGGGTTCCAATTTATCTTTTCCCTTTGAACATATGCTTTTTTATATGGTATGTTCTTGAGATCTAAACCATCTTCTAATACCCGTGCATAAAAAGAAGCGCTTGTTATGGATTTAATTCCACACTTTTTCGTTTGGTCATATTCTTTGGATCATTCTTTTGTAATAGTATTTATTTAGATTTGAATATATTAATATACTAATATCATTTGTGTTGGTCTAAGTTTACTTGGTATAAATTGTTGGAATTTGGTTTTCCTACATAAATATTATAAAATTCAATAAACTAATTTAAGACAATTATCTCAAACTGATATTATATCCCAAGCCAAAACACATTTTTCTACACAAACAAAAATATTTATTCACACGTAATTAATCTTCAGAAAAAAAAATTCTAGTCTTATCGTAATCATCCGACTCCATCGATGAGATATTTTTTAGAACAATTGTATATATTTGTGATCCAACTTTTCTTACAAATATATAAAACATGCGTTGTTTTATTAAAATAAGTAATAAACTTATAACGACACTTTCTTATTACATGTGTATAATGTGTTTGTATTCTGAATACCTTATGTTTTATATCAAATAATAATGTTTTTTTTTTTAAATATGTACTTTACAAGTTCAAAGTAAAGATGTATGAAATTTTCCTAGTAACTTTAAGTACATAAATGTGTGGTTATGTGTTGATTCTTTATTTAAAGTTT
This sequence comes from Deinandra increscens subsp. villosa, assembly GCA_039602395.1. NCBI lineage: Eukaryota > Viridiplantae > Streptophyta > Magnoliopsida > Asterales > Asteraceae > Deinandra > Deinandra increscens. Next base: position 58,153,144 of record JBCNJP010000024.1, on the reverse strand, counting down.
TGTATGAGCACAACCTTACATCTCTAAGTTTTAACATCTTGTATCCCGCATGTTTATAATGTTATAGTCTAGTTGTATGGTGTTCATATCCCTCATATTTTTTTACGTGAAAGATTTTCACATTTATACCTCACACCATAAGACCAATCAAATTTTATTTTACTATAATATACGTATGTATGTCACATCGTTATTTTCTTATAGGTTAACTTTTATATATATATAGTGGGTAGTCGATACGATAGTCGAAATGTCTATATAATGTTTCTATTACGAATTCCCTAACAACTAAAAGGTTTTAGTTTTGTAGTTGATTTATTTATTTATTATCAGTCTATTACAACCCTCTTTGAAAAGTTTAGTTTTATATAGTTGATCTACTAACAATTATGAACTTTTGCTACCGTATAATATTGTGACACCCTTAAAGAAATGAACATGTGCATGACCTAATAAATACGCTAACAAGTTGTGTTCGTCTTTATAGAGGCAACATACGTGTTGTAATGTGAATCACATGTGAAGTTTTATAATAACCACAATAGTTTCTTTAAGAAAATATAGCCTCCTCAAATTAGTTATACCTAAATTATAATCATTAAATTGTGTTCCTAGTTTGTCATTGGAAAAAGTTAGATTATTGTTTCATGTGTTTTGCATGCTTCGATCTTTAAAAACATAGCCAATGCTTATGTTTATATCTATATATTTTTAAGTTACATTAGAAAGGTATTTAACATTTTTATAATTGTATAATATCCTCAAGACTCCACATAAAAACTTATCTATATTTTAGAAAAACTACTAATATTTCACTTTTATTTAATAGTTTGCGGGTTCTAGAAATGATAGGATTTATAGTTTGCGGTTGGTTTTTTGGAATGTAGGAACCCTTAGTGGTAGGTTGTTGGAGTTAGTTGACATCCAGGAGACTAGGTGGAAGGGTCATAGGACGATCTAGTGCAATGGGTACGTACAATTTATGGTATTCAAGGTCTGATGGAGCTAAGAATGAGGTGGGGGTAGTGGTGGCGAATGATTTTGTGTGATAATGTGGTAGAGGTCATTAGACATAACGATAGGATTATGGTGTTCAGATTAGTACTAGGCGAGGAGGTAGAGGTGGTGGTCTGTGCTTATACACCTCATGTTGGATTATGTGATCTGGAGAGGAGATGTTTCTGCGATTGCTTAGATGGTGTTGTGGGAGGCATACCTAGAAAGGAGAAGGTATTTATAGGAGGCGATTTTAGTGGTCACATTGGTCAAGTTTTGATGGTTTTTTGTCCATGTGGGTTACGGTTTTGGCGACAGGAATACGACTGGTAGGGTCTCTTATATTTTATGGTAGCCCATGACCTAGGTATCTTAAACTCTTTCTTAAAGACGAGGGATTCGCATTTGATCACGTTTAGCAGTGAGGGACGCAACTCGCAGATCAATTATATCTTGATGAGACAAAGGGGTCAGCTCTCATGGAAGGATTGCAAGGTTATACCAGGGGAGGAAATGGTAACCCAACATCGTTTGATGGTGGCAGATATAGGCTTGCAAAAAAGTTGACCAAAGGGGCGCGAAAATGTGGATCAAGGACCCGGTGGGGTAACCTGAAGGATGATAAGATTTCCACATTCAGAGATAGGGTCTTTTCGTCGGCCTCGACTCGTGTAGGTGGGGATGCCAACCTGATGTGGGTTGATATGGCGACCACCATTAACCAAGTAGCTAGGGATATCCTAGGGAGTACTTCAGGGATGACGAGCGTGCATCATGAGTCTTGGTGGTAGATTGGGGTTGTGCAAGAAAAAGTAAGGGTTAAGCAAGGTTGTTTTAGGGAGCTTCTGAGTTGCACGAACAAGGAGGGCGCTCTAGATTAAGGGAGGACTACAAGAATGCCAAAGGGAAGCAAAGAAGGCAGTCACAGAGGCAAAGAACAGAATTTTTCTAAACTAATGTATGAACGACTACAGACAACGGAGGGAGAGAATTTTATGTTCAAGATTGCCAAAGCTCGAGAGCGCAAGAGAAAATATCTAGGTGTCGTGAAGTTTTTGAAAGGAGATAATGGACGGGTTGTTAGAGCATAAACAATGTGTCTCGTGTGTTGTACCTCGATCGAACGTGTTAGTTGATTGAGTTAGTGAGCTTTAGTGTGATTGTCAACGAACTGAGCAGCGAACCTGCTACGAACCAAGCAACGAACTGTTAGTTCGTTGGATGGTTCGTTGGACAATAACTACTATATAAAGTTGTAAGCTTGTTCATTTAGTAATAGATAACCGACACTCGAAAATTTTCGAACCCCATAAACGAAATTCTTGGGTCTGCCACTTCTCTTAGTATTACTAAACATTCTACGTGATGACTGCCTTACGAGGTCACCCTCTTCAAATGAAGGATCACGAAGATCTCCGGACGTTAATGGAACGTTTCAAGCTTAAAAGCCTCCAGATCAGTGGAGCAACAAAGTAACTCAGAGTCTTCTCGCTGCTACGTTCTCTTGTTGTCCGGAGTTGGGAGTCTCCTTGGAGTTAACATCCCTATCATTTACGACGGGGTAAAAGTTGCATACATCTGACCCCTCCCAGACACTACTAATGGTACGTTTGTGTCTTTAGAGCATTGACAGCAGGTTCTCCATCCTCATCCCTATAATTTATACTTTTATTATTATTTTTTCTCTCTCTTTCACACATTTTTAGATAATCTACCGTGAATGCTCTTAGTGAGACTCTACTGGGTTTGGTTTGTTTATATTTTTATTATATTAATATTAATAATTAATTTTACATGCTTTTTGTTTTACATCACACTCATATAGTTGTGACGTGCTTATTTTATATAGGTTTTGGTCAAATATGATATGCTTTTACTTCTCCCTTTCTCATAGTTTTCCATGTTTTATATTTTGGTTACATGTTTTTAATACATTTTGTGGTCTTAATGCTCATTTCTAGAATCACATCTCCTTTTTAATGATTGTTTCGATATTAAGAATTGAACCTGATAACTTTATATTATTCTCTTTACGCACTTAGCCACGCACCTAAGTCAATATCAGTACAACAACGAGCAATGGCTACATCCACCAATGGACAATGGTATTATTTAGTGATTTCTTAAACAAATATACAAAAGTAATAAATAGTGACAAAACTCCATAACCACCATTCGACATGGGAGGATGTCATGGATTAAAATCTCACTCGTGATAAAAAAAATAAAAATAAAATAAGGCTTTCAAGTTGGCTATGGGGGGCAATGTTTTAAAAACCGGTTTTTTAGTTGAACATGAAAACCTTCTGAGACCGGTTCGACCGGTCAGACCGGTTAGACCGGTCGGTTGAACCGGTTAGGGATTTATATATATTTTTTATAAAAATGTTAATAAACTTGTACACTCTAACAAAAATAGTTAAAATACAATTATAATCCATTCAAAAATAATACCAAATAGGTATTTCACAAGAAAATATAAGTTTTAAATATTAAAAAATAATAAAAAATAACAATAAATTTAAAAAAAAATCATAAAACCGGTTCAACCAGACCGGTTGAACCGGAAAAAAACCGGAAAACCGTCTGGTTCGAAACGGTTCGGTTATGTCCAAAAAACCGGGGATTAAAAAACCGGTATGAGCACCGGTTGTCGGTTGAACCGGTTTTTAAAACATTGATGGGGGTTTTTGTCACCTAAAGTAAGTTTCCTCCTGATGAAAAATGGAGATGATCGGATAGTAATAGATGGGTCGTCAGTGATCCAAATTTACCTTTAAAAAAACGACCATTCGACATATATAGCATGGTTGTAACTAACAAGGACTGTTTTTGTAGTTCGTACAAACTTTAGGGCAAATTTTGCACATAATAGAAATTAGAGGACGAATTTTGTACCCCACCGTTGTTTTTATTATGTCTGTCCACGGAGTTTCCCTTTTCCCTCCCCTCTCCTCCATCTACGCTTCGTTTCATCAACCAAAATAACCCCCGATAAACATGGATTCATGAATGCCGCTACGGATTTCGAATAATCAAGCGAGATTCCGTTTCTTCTTATCGTTTTTGTTAGATTTAGGATATCCAACACAGATTGGCTCGACAACATGGTGATCATATCGGAGGATTTGATAAAGCAATTCCAGAATTCCATGGAATCAAGTCGGTTATTCAATTTCAAAACCCTAGTTTCTTCAAATCTTCATCTGATTTGAAGATATACATATATATTTTGTTCTTCTTATGATTTGATTTGCAGTTCGCTGACATTCTCAATTTTTATTTTTTTCTCAAATTTGTTGTTTCAGTTGACGAGCCACTCCAGAATACATTTGAGGTCCGTGCTTTTCGTATCTCTGTTTGTTCGTAATTTTTATTCATAATAGTTCTATCATCCCGTTTGCCAGGTTTTAATCTAATTGTGCTGATCTGGATAACTTAGGTTTGAATCAGAATTTGTTTGAGAGAAGGAAAATGTTTTTAAATATGGATTTTTTTGATTAGTTTGTAGAAATGGGTTTGTGATATGGATGACCCGACCCATTATCAAGACATGCCCATACGAACCACTTCCAAGCCAAAGAGATTGATTAATTGACTACTTCACATGCACGTTGGCTTGCTCCTCAATTTTCTCCACCATGATGCCACTTTCCACGATTTCCATGTTCTTTTGTTTTCCGTTCATTTTCTGCATTTTAGGATCGGTAGTTGTTTTATGTTTTCAAGTATTTAAGTTATGTTTTGAGATGGAAATAAAACATGAAGAAAATTGCCTCAAAGTTCTAGTTTCTTTCTTTAATTTGTCTTGGAGCCTAACCCACTCAACGGGTCTATTTTGGGAGTTTGTAGGTTTTCTCCGTAAACCTATCAGTTTGGTAGATCAATATGCTATTTATGTTTCAGAATTATGGTGTGTTATTTTGTATAACCATATGTGGATAGCAGCTATGATTCTATATCTGAACTTTAATCAAATCTGGCATTTTTAAACTTAGTAATTGAATTGGTTGAGAAATGCTGTGGGTGTACACAAAGCATATGATCATGATTTACAGTATTCATTGAAATCGAGTATAGAATATGATCTATGTCAAAATACTATTAAATATGTTTGTGATTGACATATATATATAGGGGCGAGTGCAGTACATAACCAATTTTAAGTAAAAAAACTGTGAAAAACCACCAAGTAAGCACTTGTATGTAGGCCATGAAAGATGCTCACATGTAGTTAGAGAGAGTTCGTTTTACATATCACATTTAAAGCGATAGGTATAAGTGTCTATTTGGTTTTCATGGTTTGACTTTAAATGGTTCTTTATTGAACATCCCTGTATATATGCATTTGTGTATGTATGTATATCCATAAGAGACTAAAAATGGGAATGGTTACTAATTTACAGAATGTGCATCAAGGATGTCCGAATGAGGCTCTGGTTCGGTTTCTAAAAGCAAGAGATGGAAATATCCCCAAGGCCCACAAAATGGTCAGCTCTTATTGTTTGATCACAAAGATATCCATCCCCTATTTTTATTTCTATCATTCTTTCAAAAAATTTTGTTAATTCTTTAGAATTTATAATTACTGAGATATTTTGTTTTCAGCTTGTTGATTCCTTAGAGTGGAGGATCCAAAATGAGATTGATGATATATTGTCGGTGAGTTTGTAATAGCATTATTTTTATGTCAAACTTCATCAAGCATCTTCTTTTATTTGCATTCTATCCTCTTTGTTTGCCCTTTGTTCATCCAAATTCTTGCATGTCATAGTTGTAAAATGTTATGTCCAACACACAAAGACACTTCTTGGTGGCTTTTGGTTTAACTTATTGCTAATTTTTTTGTTAACGTGTACAGAAACCAATTAATCCTGCTGACTTTTATAGAGGAGTCCGTGATTCCCAGCTTATAGGAATGTCAGGATACACAAAAGAGGTATTCTTTTAAAAGAAGTTAATTTCATAAGTTCCAAATCTTGGTTTATAGTTTTTACATCTTTTTTATAGGTAATGTAGTTTTCCACTTTATAATTATATTAACGTTCTCATGTGATCATGGTAATAAAACATATTAAAAATTATAAAACTCATCAATTTTCTTAAAATGAGGGCTAAATAAGAGTGAACACTTAAATCAGCTCTAACCAAGATGCTAGTAAAGTCTTGACTGATTTATTTTTGTTTCTTGCTGAAGGGGCGTCCTGTTTTTGCTGTTGGGGTAGGGCTTAGCACATACGATAAGGCATCTGTAAGAATTTTATAAATATTCATTTCTAAGTATTCATTTCTAAGTATTACTTAAATCAGCTCTCATTGGGTGCAACCTCTCTATCTTTGGGGTGGAGTTAAGGTTTATCCCCATCTTACCCTCTTGGACCCTATTCTACAAGTGGGATTATTACTAGGTACATTTGTAATTGTCTTAACATTCAATGTTTTACCATTGTAATTGTCTTCCATTTTAGATTCATTACTATGTTCAATCACACATCCAGATAAATGAATACCGAGACCGGATAATAGCTGTAAGTATTCAGTTATGTTTAGATTGTTTAGCAAGGTCAGTTACGCTAGCTTTTCAAATGGGTTGACCGTTCTTTTTTCTTTTTATAGCCAGCTGCAACGAAAAAGTTTGAGCGACACATTAGCACATGTATCAAGATTTTGGATATGACCGGGCTTAAAATTTCACAACTCAGCCAGCTTAAGGTGCTTTTAAATTTTAAAAAAGACCTTATTAATAACGACAAAATTTATAAAAATTAAATAAATTCAAAAAATGGGAACATGTTCATTTCACCGGGCAAGGAATTCTTAACAAACTGGTAAACATTTATATCTGATTTCTCAATTTGTTGCAGTTCTTGACGGTGATATCTAGCATTGATGATTTGAACTATCCAGAAAAGACTGACGCCTACTACATTGTCAATGCTCCATATATATTTTCAGCATGCTGGAAGGTTAGTCATTTAGAGTTGACAAACATTACCCGTTTGAGTATGAATGGGTCGATTTGGGTTGCTTTCATTCCAAATGGGTCAAACAAAAAAGTATCAGTTAAAAGGGGAACATGTGATGAGTCTATTCTTAATGCATACAAGATACATAATTGAGTAATTGACACAATGATTATCTATACATTATTATTGTAATGATATTGTTTCTATAAACCATCACGTTAATTTTTTATTAAGTGGCCCTAACACGACTTGACCCATGATAAAAAGTCATTTGTTGTATACGAACCCATTTTGACAGGTTAGGTGTCCATTTGCCACCTCTATCATCTCACTTCACCTTAAAAACGTCATTTCTTGTGATTCGAGTTTGAAAATGAATTCTTGTAGGTCGTGAGGCCTCTTCTGCAAGAAAGAACTAGGAAGAAAGTACAGGTGCTTTCAGGTTGCGGAAAAGATGAGTTATTGAAGGTAATTTAGTTTCACAATTAGAAAAGCTAAAAAAAGAAAAAAAGGTTATGGAACTTATAAACATTGTTAATCAAATGGCAGATAATGGATTATGATTCTCTGCCCCATTTTTGTAAAAATGAAAGCAGTGGATCCGGATCGTCAAGGACCGGCACAAGTGATGATAACTGTTTCTCCTTGGACCATGGGTTTCACCAGGAGCTTTATAACTACATTAACCACCAAGCCGAGGCCTTAGAGTCACGAGTCATGGTCTCGCACAAATCATTTCATGTGGCTTTCCCTGAACCCGATCCAGATGATGAAAAGATTGCACAAACTATAGAATCTGAATTTCAAAAGTTAAGTGACCAGAATGAGGCTGCTGATAAACTAGATGGCCTTGCAACAAATAAAGATGAGAAAAAGAAATGAAAGGAATGCAGGTAGTTAAGCAATGCTTGTGGATTATGAGGATTATAAAAAAAACATTGATGTTAACTTAATGTTGTAACTTAAACTTTGGTTTTATGAGGGTAAGCCTTGTGCTTTCCTCACATGTTTCTCCCTTTGATCATCAAAAGTTGACATGTTTGACTTTAATAGTCAAAATGTATTTGTTATTCAGTCTTTTGGATGAATGTAACAGAGGGAGAAGAAAACATATATGTTACAAGAATTTACATATGATTATGAAAATCATATTATTATAATACTAATAAAATAACTTGCATTTATTGGTCCTTTAGTTATCAACTAAAGATGGATACGCAGTGTTTTTGTGGGTGTTTCCTCTCTATATCTGGTGGAAAAATGCTGTCTAGTCTCATAATAGTTAGTTGTGTTAGGCTATCTTTACACAGCTTTCTTAATGAAATTAACAAAAACCCTAGTTGCTCTTTATTTTATTTTTTAGTTGTTTTTTAATTCTTTTTAAATCGCTTTAAAAGCGTTTTATGGGTTTTCGTTTTAGTTGCCTATCGTTGCCTTTAGGTAAATTTTTTTGTAGTGTTATACCAGTTTTTATACGTATGCATCGCGCGGCTGGGGTTTAAAAAATTTATAATTGTAAGAGTATAAAAAATATAATTAAATTATGAAAGTTGTATAAAACAAAGAAACTATTAAAGTAAAAAAAAGAGTAACATCTAAAATTTACAAACTATAAAATACTGATTTATATACTGCGTTTAACATTTGGTTTGTTGGTTTTATATACTATGTTAAAATTTATAGGTTTTGTATGCGATTTGTATCCATTATTGATGATTTTTTGGTGTGTAGAAGTAGTAGAACATAGAGAGAACATGCTTACACGGAATGGATGAATTGTTATAACCTCAAATAAATAAAATAAAAATATAAAGTCAAACGTTAAAAATATTAAGCCTAAGACTTAAAAGTTATGGTGTACGACTCTTTATATGTTTGTATTCACACCACTAACTCATATTCGTTATGCTTGAATAAAAAAATTGAATTTCACTAAAGACAAAAAAGAAAGAAAAGAAAAGTTAAATTTCACTAAAAAAAATGTTTAGTGTTATATTCTTGCCACTTCTTTTTATATACAGGAGAGTTATCTTCCTTTTTGGTCCTTACGGTTTACTAATTTTCTCACTTTTAGCCTAATTTTAAAAAAATCAATTTAAGGGCCTCGCCTTTGGTTTTTTTCACAATTTTTGGTCACCTTTAAAAATCCGTTCAAATTAATCGTTAAAATGAAGGGTATTTATGTCCAAGTTTAACTCTATTCACCTTTAGATAAAGCAACTTCCTTTTTGAGTTGGTGAATTAGAGTTTAATTTGAACATAAATACCCTTCATTTTAACGATTAATTTGGACGGAATTTTAAAGGTGACCAAAATTGGGAAAAAAGTCAAACGTGAGGCCCTTAAATCGATTTTTTTTTTAAATTGGACCAAAAGTGAGAAAACTAATAAACCTTAGGGACCAAAAAGGAAGTTAACTCTATACAGAATTATAAGATTATTTTGGTGTAAAAAATATTAAAAGGTGAAGGTTGTTTATTGTTAAAAATAAATTAGAAAATGTTTTTTCTACGTTTAGCCGTTGTATAATGGTTATGTTTTTTTTTCTTCTCAAAACTGACATGGACGTGCTGTGAAGATTTTCATAAGCACCGAGAAATTTTAGTATCTTACTATGGACTCGGGGTGGTCTTCCTCTCTAACTTTTAAGTTTTATCCCGTTTTATTTGTTAATTTTCTTATATATTGAATCGGTCACCCCTATACTTTAAAATTTTAGCGTATAGTTTTTAAATCTCAAATATTAAATTTTTATAGTTAAGCAACTTGCTAGAGCCTTTAAATAAATAGAAGAGGACAAATGAACCATTAATTAATAGTTGAGGGACTTGTTGTATGACAATAAAAAAAATATTTTAAATTTTAATTAAAAAATTGATCCCCTTAGTCCCTTACCCCTAATCGTCAACCCCCTCATCCGGTCCTAAAAAATTGACCCCCTTAGTCTCTAGGGACTAGGGTTTTAAAGTTCGAATATTTTGGGGCAATTACTAATTAGGTAAGTTTATGTGATTGTGATGTTTAATTTTATGTTTTTATCATGAATTATGTATTAGTGATTTAGGGTTCTTGTGTTTTCATTGAAATTTTAGGTTAATTTGATTGTTTATTGTTATCTTGTATTCTTGTTAATTAATGATTACTTTTTTATTTTGTTTGAATTTGATTAATTTGTGTATGGTTGAATTCTTGAACGATTGAAGAAAGAACAAGTTGAAACTCAAATTTTTGGATTCTTCAAGCAGATCTGAGGTTGATATTTTTGTAGAAATTGAAATTCATTATTGACTACTTGAATTGATTGAATCGTTTGTATGTTGCATATGTATGTATCTTCTTTGAATATGTGTTTCTGTTTGGATTTAATTGTAATGTTTTCATTTTAACTCGTGTTCATCTTCTTTAGTTAATTAGTTGTTTGAGGAATGAACAATAGGTTAGTAATGTTTATATATCACTTTTGCTTATGTGAGAATAAATAGTATATGCTTATGTGATACATGATACTTTCCTTGGATTGTAAATCAATATAGAAATAACATAACTTTTAGGTCATATATTCAACACTTTGAGCATTCGGTTTCTAATTTTAACGTTATAACGTAGTCTTTTTTTATTTGCTATCGAGTCGTTTTAGCTTGGCACATGACTTGGTATTTTTTGGTAGTGGTAATATGTACACATAGATTTCCTTACATGCAATCATGTAACATAGTTTTTTGTTTGAATTGTTATGATCATTACACGTTTTTTTTCATTTTCTTTACGTAACGTTATACAATACGAAAGTTTTATGTGCTAATATTAACCCCGTGGTAACGCGCGTATAGGAAATCTTGTTATTTTACAAAAACTACATGGTTTTGACCCGTTGACCTATTTCTTTTAATCTTATTTTACCCATTTGACTAACAAAAATATTTTGTTACCAACTTGAAACAATCATAAACACTAATTGATCTAGACTTGTAACACTACATCATGTCATCGGTTATAACTCAAGAAATAAATGATCATTTAAATCTTCTGTTATTAACCATACAATTTTATATAAAACCAAATCACACTTGTTAAAGAGCTATTCTCAAAGACAATGGGGCTCTCCTTAGTCATTGCTACTATTATAGGAGTCATCACCCAAATTGGGTTGTGCTTCTCCTGCCGAGTTACTCGAGATCGTATCCGTCAGCTTATCAATTGCCTACGACACCCACGCCCACCACCACCACGTCCGGTTACAGCTGACAAGATCTTCAAAGCGATCAAAGAAATTAAATATTAAAGCGTGCCCGTATAATATCTTAAATGTTACTATTGTTATGATGATAATGTAAGCTTCAATCTTACTATATTTGCAGTTGAAATGTATGTATAATTTTAAGGCCTTTAAATTTATCTCTCAGAGCTTATATCTACTACACACTTTGATACTGCTAGACTAGATTGCATGTTCTTTGGTATATAAAATTTAAATGACCAAAAAGTAAAGGGGAGGGGAAACCAACCATCGATGGACGGGTGTCGCTGAGGTTGTGGGTGACCCTTCAGTGGAGGATCCAGACTAAAAGTAGTGGTAACGTTCAGCTGAAAAATCGTTTCAAATGTAACAAAATACATAAAACGTTAAAAATTAAAAAAAAAATCCACTACGCGGTGCAAGTCCAGGGGTAGCGGGCGCTACCCTTAGCAGTAAGCTAGGTCCGCCACTGTGACCCTTTGCGTTTGATAACCATCAACACCACCGTCGTCTTCAATCTAGTGACAAAGCTTGGGCCAAAAGACGGTTGGGACCGAAAATCATCGGGCCAGACTAAGTCGATAAAAAAATCAGACTGAACATGTATAAATTTATACTACGGAGCGAAATCAAAAACTAACTTTAACCACATACATCCTGTGAAATTACATCATCAAACACATATACTATACACCCCTAATGCTGGCTAATCATCATCCTTCCCCAAGCTCAAAAACAGGATGTCTTACAATTGAAGATATCCTTTGAAATTACATCATCAAACACATATACTATACACCCCTAATGCTAGCTAATCATCATCCTTCCCCAAGCTCAAAAACAGGATGTCTTCCAATTGAAGATGATTTTGGTCCTGATAACTTATCACATTTGTATCTGCACAGAGAAATCACTGGTTTTTTGTCACTTGTTGATATCCCAAGATTATTCGCAGCAACAATGAGACGATTTCCAACTGCACGCGATCTCTTCTTCTCTCTTGACCCGCCAACTTTAGAGATCGTTGGAGGCGTTTCTGGTGCATAATGTGGCACTCTGGCTTTGGAATTACTTGAAGTCACCTCATCATCATAAGCAGAAAAATATTTCTTGATGATACCCGAAACAGATATCGATCCAGACATTCTTTCAATTGTTGGTTCTACAGAGGAAGTGTGGAAATCTGTTACCTTTGTTTTCTTTCTTGATTTTTTGCAATTATTTTCTGTTCTAGTTTCTGATAAACCACCAAGAACTACTTTGGATTCGGGTGTAGATGGCGTTTTCTTGTTTAAAGGGTGGACTTGTGTGTACAAAAACCATGTTTTCTTGGAGCCTTGGAAAGCATGCTTTATAGGCATGGATGCAGGCAAGTGATAAAGGTGAGACCTTTTCTTAACCTGGATGGCAACATGATGAAATTAGTAAAAAGAGGTATTTAGTAAGATGCAGATATAGAGATTTCATTTCATTTTTTTTTCCAGAAACTAGAAAAGTGTATGTTTTTTACATCACAAAATACAGGGGTGAGTGGTGACAACTAAGGCCAATTTGCTGAGAAATTTGTTGATTTGAAAAGATCTGCTTACGGGTAGATTTGGGTCAGCTCAAATGTAGAGCAGATCAATGGGTCAATTTGGATTGTTGTTATAAAACTTGCAAACCTACAATGAATCCAAATGTGCGAGTTCCACCCAAGGTTTAAAAGAATGAAATCGAGCCAAACTTATACTTTTTTAAAACAACCCGTTTTGACCTGAACCCATTTTGACCCATTACAATCCGACCCACCTTTTTTTTTGTTGCTAAAATTAAGGTATGAGTATGTAGGTCTGCTCATGCTACAAGTGAAAGAATAGCTTAAATTCAACAGAAAAAACAGGCCATACCATTAATCCATCAACTTTGATATCCCCAATTCCAGGATAACAATTTAAATGCATGTTCTCAAACTTCCCTGCATAAATCAAGATAAAATTAGGGTCATAATTTACAGACACAATCAGTGTTACAAACTACAGATTTGTGGAAAATAGGTACTCATTTTGAAAGTGAATACTGTAACCTGAAGAATCAGAATCAAAATGATCAAAAATCAAGCATAATTTACCTAAATTTTAGGTTTTTCTCAAGAATCATTAACACAAATCCTTTCAACACAGATCAATCGCATATTAACGAGACCTGATTCTTAGTTGTAATTCGTTCAATCTATGTATAGAGTAATAATTGGGTGAGAATCGACTTACTATTAAATTCGGCGGCCGTAAGATTAGGTGAGACGGAGAAGACAATGTGAGTTCCTAAACTTGTGTGGATGAACACAGGGGCTTCAATGGCGTTTGGAGCAGTAGCCATTGAATTGTGAATTGAACGGCCGGTTGCTAAAGAAGGCAACAAGGGTTTAATCGACTCTTTTTTTTTGTGTTAGAAAATATTGTTTCATTTTAGCCCCTTCCACTTTTGATAAAGAAAAATAGTCCCGTAACTTTTGCATAGGATTTTAGTATTTTTTTTTAGCCCCCTTTCACTTTTGCTGATATACACATGGATTTGTGTTTAAATGATCATTTGGTAAAAAAAAAAAAGGAAAAAGACGAAAATGGCCCTGTTGACCACGGTTGGACGAGAATGTCCACCCTCCACGGTCGCCTTGGCCAAGCACACACGGTCGGACGACTATCTCACCGTCTCCAATTAAAGCGTGCCACGTAAGCGAATCTTCACAGCGGGACGACCGTGCGCACAAAATCGACGACCGTCTTACATTCCTTCTGCAACGGTCGTGGCGACTGTCTGCCACAATTGTTTAAGTCGCCACGACCGTGTAATTGTTTTTATTATTTAATTCAAAATAAATAAGTGGGCGTACGTCCGACCGTCTGTATGCACGGTCGCTCACCTTAACCATACGGTCGTCCCGACCGTATAATTAAATTTAATTTATAAATTAAAAAAAAATAATAATAAACGTTCGTCCCGACCGTAGGTATAGTACGGTCGCTTACAGAAACCCACGGTCGAACGACCGTGCAAATATTCCCATAAAATATTAAGGTCGAACCACATTTATTAATTTAAAAGTAATAATATAAAAACAAAATACAAACCACATAAAATAAAATTTCTAGTTAAATCACATTGTAGCATTGCATAAAGTTCATCGGCCATAAAACGTCTAAATCTTAAACAAGCTTCTTGTAGATTAACTTCTTCCCACACCATGGACTTATTTTTAACTATCCTTCGTAATAACATACAAATTAACACTCCAGAATCGGATCCTATATATCCTGCATTGTAAGGCCACACAGTGTCCCCAGTAAACGGTATTTCTTCGATCTTCGCATGCCCTGAGTGGTGCCAGTATGATATACGATCAAGAAAATTTAGATAAAAACTTTCAAATTCACAGACAATTCCGAAAATAATCTTATGAATGCACTTTGAATGGCAACTACTCTGAGAGCAGTCATACGGGTGAAATGCAAAGATGTTGAATGTATCCATACAGATCTTTAGCAAAAACCAGTTTTAAAATAAAAAATTATCTAAACAAATAAACTATTAAAGTAATAAATTACCGTATCAACATCCCATAAAGTTGGATATAGATCATTTGTTCCATCACAAAATTCATTTGCATCAGATGATCCTTCACATATTAGTTTAAAAAATTGAGTGGGCAGAATCGTCCATTTGGGCAAATCGTTCCTTGTTATTATTTCTTCTAAACGCCAAGTTATTAGTCGATATGTCCAGGCAGATACGTGCTATAATTAAAAAAACATTTAGGGACAACAAATATTTTTAAATATACGTTTTAGATTTAAAATAAAGAATGACATACACTTGATCCTATACGAGGATTTCCATGCAACGCAAGAAGTGAGCCCCAAAACTCTCTCGTAAGTGTATAGGATCCCATGTAAGAAATCATACAATACGAAGAATCCATACCACTGTAAAACTCTCGTAAGTGTATAGGATCCCATGTAAGAAATCATACAATACGAAGAATCCATACCACTGTAAAACTCTCGTAGTATAGGATCCCATTTAGCTATATCATTAAAGTTAACTTATTTAGTAACCATTTTACCATTATGTTTAATAAACTATTTTTTACACTTCGTAAGAGTTAGGGATGTAAATGAGCTAAACAAGTTCATGAACTCTTTGGGATCAGATCGATAAAAAACTTGAACGCGCTAATCCTAAACAGGCTCAAGCCCTAAAACATGGCTCGTTTAATAAATGAGCCCCAACCTTATTTCAGGACTCGAGCTCAAGTTCATTTAGTTTCTTCTCATTCAAACTTTTTACCAATCAGATCCTGAGTAGCTTACGAGTCGACTTGGCTCGTTTTTTTTTTTGAATATAAATTAGAGAGTATTTAATTTTATTTTTTAGGGAGAAAGTCTACATTTCACGAATAAAGGTTACAGCTTAGTCCGACATACGGGGCAAGCGGGCAACAAGCTGCGCCGCAAGCCCTTTTTGAATAGCAAAACCTAAGCGGATAAAAACAAGTTTCTTAGCTCTAGGAGTCACTATATGTCCATGCATAACCTTCTGGATCCGCCCGAGCGTGTCTGCAGCCTCAGACGCGAGGTGCCCGAACGTGTCAAAAGCAAAGGGGACAAACACATGCTGATTCTCGAGACATGCCTTCTCGTGCTTGTCCACCTTACCTGCAGCCGCCTTAGCAGCAGCCTGCCCCGCCGTGAAAACTCCAGAGCCGAAGCCCACAAGGGGAGAGACCCCAGTCAGATCGATGCAAGCGTGCTTCCCCCTTGACCACCCAAACACCAGGATGTCCGCCGGTCTAAGGGTCGACCGCCCCTCTTTTGGGTCAGTTAAGAAGTTGACGGGGGCTTCCTTCTTGGCTGAAATCCCAGCTTTCCTGAAAATGTCAAAAAGCACATCTCGGACCCAGTCATGACGGTACTTGAATCCCGGGAGATCTTTACAGTGTACCGCGTGCTCCCCAAACGAGTCCAAACACGCCTTGCGGCAAACAGGGCACCTCTCGTCCACGGGAAAGAGGGGTATCATGAGCCGGTACTTGAGGATAGAGCGGTATTCGACCGACGACATGCGCTGCCCGAGCCCGTCAATGGGGAGAGCATGGAGGAAATCTTGGGCATGCGGTTGACGAAGACAGTTCCATACCACTTTTTGCCTGGCGTTCATATTAAACCGGGTTTCCATATCCAACACGATTTTGCTGGAAAGGGCATTCGCCAAAACATGTTGGGGTTTTGGGGGGGCGGTGTCCTTGTCAGAGAAACCGCGAAGATCAAAACCCGGTATGATGTCACGCAGGGCCGCTAGAGCGAAAGTGTAATCTGAGTCCATGCTACAAACCCCGCTCTCCCGCAAGATGTGGTCCTGCAGCCCCCAGGATTGGGCCCTGGACGCTACAAACGCATAAGACGAGGCCTCCATAGCCAAAGACACCCCGAGCCCTCCGTGCCGGATAGGCAGGGAAGCGAGCCGCCACTGAAGGTCCCCAAAATAAGTCCTTCCACAGACCACAATGTTTTCAACTGTCTCGCGCAGGGTCTGATCGAAACAGGAGGCCGCCTTTAGCATGTGGGCGGGGGGACAGGTCCGCAGGCCGAAAAGGAGCTTGGCAACTCCCATGCAAGAGCGAAGCAGGAGGAGTTCGCATTGCGGGTCCTGAATCTTGGGAAGGAGGTGCATAAGAGCGGCAGCGTTAGAAGCCCTCTTGGACGCCAACCCCTCAATGAACCCACCATCCCTACTGACAGCCCCTCCAAGGAGCTTAACCCCTAGGGCCGGCCTACTGATGCCCGAGGGGTAGAGCCCCGACCGATTCTTCCTCCCATCGCAAGACGGCCAGAACAGCTCCGTCTTCTTGATGTTGAGTTGCAAACCCAGGGAGGGGCCGGTCTCCGAAATAATCTGCAACGCATTGGCCACTTCCTCGGAATCCCCGATGAGAGTGCCATCGTCAAGGTACCACGCGTGAAGGAGGAGGCGACATTTTTCTCGAATCTGGAGCGCAAGGGGGTGAAGAACAAGGGCAAACAGGAGAGGCCCCAAAGGATCTCCCTGTTGCACCCCAGTAGTGGCCCAGATGTGATCCTCCCCTAAGTATAGCCGCGCAGACTGACCGTAGAGGAAGTCGACCCATGGAGAAATAGACGGGCACCTTAAACGCACTTCCCGGAGTAAGGCCGATCTGTCCACCACGTTGAACGCGTTGGAGAAATCGACCGTAAGCATAGCCAGCGAGCTGTCACCATGTTTCTCCGCAACCAACCGGTTAACCGCATGCAAGATGGCCTCAGCTCCCCCAGGCACCCCAACCCCAAACTGAAAGTCCCCGAGATATTTAGCCATTTCCTTCCCGACTCCCTTCATAGCAATTTTAGAGACCAGCCGCCGCCAGATGGTGCCGACAGCGATGGGCCGGATCCCGTTATCAGGTTTTAGCAGAGGGGTGAGAGGGGCGGACGCCACAAACTCGGCCAGACCGATGGGGCACCTCCCCCCCAACCACAAATTGACTACCAAGGTAATAGCCCCGAGGAGGTCGTTAGCAACGGCAGACCCTTCCCCGCAGAGGCTGTCCAGAAGGTGCTGGGCCCGCAGCCCGTCCCTCCCACACGAGGTCCCCTTGGGAAACGATTTAATGCAAGCCAAAACAACTTCCGTGGTAGCCACAAGCGGGGGCTCGGTATGGGGCACAGACGACAAGGAGGGGGTGGACATACAGGATGCTTATTATTAGGTTATACCCCCAGAAGGCCATTCGTAAGGGCCTCGAATAAAAGAAGGGCTACAAAGAAGCACCTCCGACGCGACGGGCTATGTAGAAGCCCTTGCCCTCGATGACGGGCCAAGGATACCATCTTGGGTATCATCATGGCGGAAGGGATAAGACGAACTCGGCAAAGAGAATGAGCAAGTAAGTGTAGGGGATCTAGCCGACAAGAAAGACAGGCAGGTACGAGGAGGTACGATGGGACAGGTGACGTGATTAGCATCTCTGCAGAGTCCAGCCTGTTTCTCGGCGCTCGAAGCTCCTGCAGCCCCATCAGGCATTTAATGCGGGGTAAGGAGACGTGAAAGGCAAAATGACCGTTTCACCCTCGCAAGCCACTATATAAGCACGACTTAGCCAAACGGGTAAAGGATCCAAATTCTGACTAACACTTTCTTTACTTACTCGATATCTCTCCTCAAACATACACTTACTCTCACGCCGGAGTGTTGTCACGAAGACCCCCTTCGGGGCCCTTCGTGTCAAGGCTAACGGTGTTGTTGTTTTGCAGAAATCTTCACAAGGCCCATCCACGTGTAGCTAACCTCCGATAATCCTACCCCGGGATTCTGGGACGCAACATTGGCGCCATCCGTGGGACCGGCAAATACTTTGGTCTTAGATTCAACTAAAAGATGGATGAGAGTGGAGGAGTTCACGTTCCGCCTGGGTTTGAAACACCTAGCGTGAAAGCGAAGGCCACCGCTAGCATGGCCGGAGAACTCTTTTCCTCGGTGGTTAATGTGAAGAAGAGAGGAGGAGAGAACCTCACGAGTCAAGGAGAGAACACCATAACTCCAGAGTTTGTGAAGAACAATCGTAAAGCTCTCATGACCCAACTGTTGGAGTTAGAGAAATCAGAGCAAAATCCATCGATCCCAAAGGTACTGTTCAGTAGGGAAGATCACGTGGAGGGTCAGTACACTGATACGGACTCGGACGACGACGTAGAAGTCTTGAAAGAAAAACAGGAGGAAAAGCCAGAAGGGGAAGAGACGAGAGACCTCCTCAGAAAACTGTTGACCACACTAGAAAAACAGTCACAATCAAGCAGCCCAACGGCGAAGCCCGACAAGGCCGGCAAGAGGCAAAGCAAGGGAAAAGACCCCATGTCACTCCCCTACAAGCCGTCAGAGGTGGGGGACATTTCCAAATTCACAGATAGAATCTCTGAAGCACCCCTTCAGCCAAAGCTAAGGTTACCTCCGTCGGTGTCCGCGTATGACGGAACTCAAGACCCCGAGGACCACCTCCATGCCATAAAGGCAGCGGGAACGGCAGGGGCTTGGAGCATCCCGACCTGGTGCCACATGTTTGTCTCCACTCTGGCCGGAAACGCGAGACTGTGGTTCGACACCCTCCCACCAAAAAGCATTGATAGTTATGAAGAGCTCAGGGGGAAATTTCTCAGGTACTTTAGTCAACAAAAGAAAACCACCAGGAACCCCAACGAAATCCTCCATATAAGAAGAAAAGACGATGAAACCCTGGAAGGCTTCATGAACAGGTACATCGAAGAAAGTATGTACATTCGAGACGTCCCCGAAGTCATGAAGATAAGCGGCTTCATTCAGGGAGTTAGGAACTCTCAGCTGTGTGAAAAGTTGGGTGAAGAGTTTCCTAGCTCCTTCGACGATCTCATGGACAGGGTTAGAGCCTACATCAGGGGAAAAGATACGGGACAAAAGGCCAAGGAATGGGGGGCCAGAAAAGATAACTCGAGCGGCTATGGCAAAGGAAGGGACAGAAGTGAGGCTCGTCAGGGCAGCTCCCATTCCAGAAGAAGCTCATCTAGAAAAGAAGCCATCGTACTCGCCATACCCGTCAAAGGGAAGTCGCTCATACGAATCGTCATCAGGTACGCCACCCCACTTCGAAAAATTTACTCCGTTGCTTAAATCACCCAGTGAGATATTCGCTACCGAAAAGGATAGGTTGCCTTTTGGCAAGCCCCGTCCTAATAGGCATGGGAGTAAAGCCCGTCCAGGGGAATATTGTGATTATCATCGAGGAAACGGGCACGCGACTGATGACTGTATACAGCTAAGAAAAGAAATAGAAGCTGCCATTGAAACGGGCAAACTATCACACTTGGTGAAAGAAATCAAAAGCCCGGAAAAACCTAGAGGCAAAGAAGTACCTCCAAGGGAAGAACCCCAATACATAGACATGATCAGAAGAAAGGTTGATGACGGAGAAGCCTCTCAGCGAACCGTCAGGCATAGAGTGCATGACAACGAGAAGTGGCTTGAGAAACCCATCACTTTCGCAGCATTGGGGCCCGACGAAGCCCAAGAAGCTCCTCTGAATGTCGCTGCTGACATAGCAGGGCATCGAGTGGCCCGGATCCATGTTGATGGAGGAAGCGGGACGGAGATTATGTACGAGCATTGTTTCGTGAGAATGATGCCAGATATCAGGGCCAGGGTTCAAGAAGATTACACGCCCTTAATAGGATTCTCAGGTGAAATGGTCAGACCCTTGGGGAAGATAACATTGCCCTTCACCATTGGAGAAGGGTTAACAAGAAGGACCATCAATCTTACGTGGTCCATTGTCAGAGCCCCGTCAAAATACAATGCCATCATAGGAAGGCCAGCCATCAGAGCCCTGAGGGCACTCACATCAACAGCGCATGGTCTCATGAAATTCCCAACACCAGGAGGAATAGCAACTGTCGGCTCAGCATCAGAAATAGTAGCAACTGTTGACATCCTGCCTAAATTGGTGCCTAAAAATGGGATAGAGGAATGGATAGTGTGTGACAGGTACCCTGAGCAAACCATAAAGGTAGGCTCACAGCTTTCAGAAAAGTGGAAAACTGCCCTTAAAGAGCTGCTGATTGCAAACAGCGATATATTCGCCTGGCAATGTGGTGATATGGAAGGAATCCCATCAAGATATATTGAGCATCACCTGAGCATACCACCCGGAACAAAGCCCGTCAGACAGAAAAAACGGAGCCTGTGCGAAGAACACGCCAAGGTGGCTGCTGAAGAAGTTAAGCAGCTACTCGCAGCCAACATCATAAGAAGAATCAGGTACCCGGAATGGATAGCAAACCCCGTAATGGTGAAAAAGCCTGATGGCTCCCTGAGAATGTGCATCGACTTCTCAGGACTCAATGAAACTTGTCCAAAAGATTGCTATCCCCTTCCTGAAGTAGACGCGAAGATTGATGCTCTGGCCTCCTTCCCAATAAAATGCTTCTTAGATGCCTATAAGGGCTATCATCAGATCCGAATGGCCAGGGAAGACGAAGACAAGACTGCCTTCCACGCCCCGGACGGTACGTATTGTTACACAAAAATGCCATTCGGACTAAAAAATGCAGGGGCTACGTATCAGAGGCTCATGGATTGGCTTTTCCAAGAGCAAATCGGAAGGAACCTCGAAGTATACGTTGATGACCTGGTGATAAAAAGTCAAAGGGAAGGAGATATGATAGAAGACATCAAAGAAACCTTTAACACCCTCAGGGAAGTAAACATGAAGCTAAACCCGAGCAAATGCTCTTTTGGGGTGGAAGAAGGCAAGTTCTTAGGGGTGATCGTAAAGAAAGACGGGATACAAGCCCGTCCCGAAAAAATAGCGGCCATTAAAAACATGAGGTCCCCAAGAACTCTCAAAGAGGTGCAAAGTCTGAATGGTCAGCTTGTGGCTTTGGGAAGGTTCATATCAAGGCTGGCAGACAAGTCAAGGCCCTTGGTTAAAACTTTGAGAAAATGCATCAAGAAGCATCAGTTCGTATGGACCAATGAGGCCGAAGAAGCTTTCCAGCACCTCAAAAGCTTCTTGTGCGACCTCCCAGATCTAGCCATTCCTCAAGAAAAAGAAACTCTTACTGCATACTTGGCCATCTCAGAGCAAGCGGTCAGCTCGGTGTTGTTAGTTGAAAGGAAAGAAGGGCAAATCCCAATCTATTTCCTGTCAAGAACTTTGAAGGGAGCCGAAGAGAGATACCCGGCGATGGAAAAATTGGCCCTATCGTTGGTACACACTTCAAGAAGACTCCGAAGATACTTCCAGGCGCATCCTGTGCAGGTACTCACTGATAAACCCATTCATACTGTGTTGAAAAAACCTGAAGTTTCAGGAAGGCTTGCAAAATGGGCCATCGAGTTGGGAAATTACGAAATCGAGTACAAAGGAAGGTCTTCCAGAAAGGGGCAAGTCCTAGCAGACTTCTTGATTAAAATACCTCCCG
>JBCNJP010000024.1:58106623-58130442 GCA_039602395.1 Deinandra increscens subsp. villosa | reverse complement strand
GACGCAACACTTATCCTCCAAAACCCGAGTGGTGGCAGGTCCAAAAGGCGCAACCCCAGATGAAGAGAGAACTTTAACAGCGGCAGTAAAGTGACCATCGGTAATTTTCCGGATACAGCGGTAAATGTTGGGCCCCTCCGCAGCCGACTTGCCAGGAGCAGTATTAGGAGACCCCCCTAGCCCACAAACGGGGGTTTCAAGGATGTTATCAATCAGCTGGTCAATACCCTCCTCTCCCCCCTAAGTGGATAGGGAAGTCATGATGGACCGACATTGCAGGGCTTTGCGGTTCCCAGAGCGAGCCTCTTGGCGCGTTTTAGGGTTAAAAACCCTCAACGTGTACCTAGGGAGAATAAGCAACCGAACCCAGGCCTCAATAGAATCGGGGTGAGCGGCCACCTGAAGCAGAGCAGCTTTAAGGGCCTGGGAGAAGGCCATGCGACAACTGAGAGGTAAACTCTTAACAGTGGTGACACGGGTTTTGAAGATCTTATCCAGGAGCTCCCTATCCAAATGCCTCCCACCCCCAACATTGACGGGGCCAAGCCCGGGCGGGTCAACGAGGCTAAGGGGGATGGGGATCTCGGTAATATGCCCAGCTCCGCCATCAGAAAGATTGATAAAACGAGAAACCCCGTCCTCGTGGTGGCACAAGCGGTCGACATGGTGAATTTTCATGCACCGACCACACAACCAAGAATCAAGGGCCTTTAAGACATCCCCCAAGGCTAGAAACACCCCGCGGTCCACCGAGAGGGTGTCCCGCAAGGCGTCACAGCGCTCATCACTGTTAAGGTGCGATGTTTTAAGGTGGGCGACGAGGCGCGAGAAACCTTTGGCCCCGAACTCTCTATCACAATGCTGGAGGGATCGGAGGGGACACCTCACCAAACGACTAGGCAACACCGAGGGGGTGGCCATACAAGCAGACACGGAACGAGGAGGATCGCGAGGATAAAAGAAAACAAAAAACCACGAGGGGGTGCTAAGCAAGCACCCTAGCGGTTACACCGGGGGTAAACCAACGGAGGGTTGGCAACCCCAGGACCACAACGAGAGAGTATTACATAACCGACACCACGAAGGAGTAGGTACGGTGGGGGATCGGTTGATCGGTGGAGGTTCGACCGGCGGAACGAAGGAGGTACGGTGGGGGCACGGGCGAGGTCGGAGATGGATCGGAGGAGGTTTCGGAGGGGGTTCGGCCGGCGGGTCGGCGAAGGCTCGAACGGGTTCGGCGGGGTAGTACGGCCGGGGCCGGCGGACCAGGGAGCCGGCGCACCAGCGGCCGGCGGACCAGAGGACCCGGCGGACTAGAGGAGCTGGCGGACCAGAGAAAGTCAGCGGACCAGAGGGCCGGAGGCCGAAAGTCGGCGGACCAGAGGAGGACCGGCGGATCAGGGAGGGGGCCAGACCAAGGAGGCAGGGGCAGCCACGGACCAGTTCAAAAACTGGTCCAGCGACCCGCTAGCGGTGGTGGTCCGCCGTCCACCGAGAAAGGGTAAGGGGAAGGGGAGAGGAGGGAGGCGGCGGTAGCAGGGGAGTGCGGAGAAGGGGAAGGCGGAGGTGGCAGGGCAGGGCGGAGAGGAGGGAGGCGACGGTGGCAGGGGAGATCGGAGAAGGGGGAGGCGGCGGTTGCAGGGGAGGGCGGTGGCAGGGGAGATCGGAGAAGGGAGAGGCGGCGGTGGCAGGGGAGGGCGGTTTAATATGTAAAACAGAATGAGTTAATATGTAAAACAGAAACCCTTAATAAAAAGGTAAAATAATAAAATTTTGATAAATTACTTCTAATTAAATGGATATATATGTAATATATATATACTTGATTATTTATTTTAATGAAATATAAATCAATCATCTTAAAATTAAGGGTTTTAACTCAAAAATATATAATTAATGATCTTACTAATCAAGGTAAAATACTTAAATTCCTCATTTTGTTGAATTGATTTTGGTATATTTAGGCGAAAATTACTTCCCTTTGACATATATTCACGGTTTTGATTTTAGGCTGACCGCCCGTCTCCCTGCCTGCCCGCCCCAATATCATTAATTCATTACTCCTCCTCCTCGTTTATTCTGCATCTCGCCTCCCTCCACAACCATGACCACCACCGGCGGCGGCGGCGAGTGCGACGCTAGGGTTTCCATTCCGGCCACCGCTCGTAAGCTCATTCAAGAGCTCTCCAAGTCCCTGCGATACAAGCACACCGACGACTTCCTCTACGCAACCCTCAATGACTCCGCTATGGATCCCACCGAAGCTGCCCGGAGACTGAAGATGATTCACGATATCAGAGAGATCGCCGGAAAGCACAGCGTGGAGGACGTCTATACAATGCTCAAAGAATGCAATCTGGATGCTAATGAAGCTGCTCAGAGGCTGTTATATATCGGTAAAAACCCTAACCAGTCTCGTTTTCCTTTTTTTTTATATAACTTTTTGATTGCATGTGTGTGATGGAATCAAGTTGTTTATTTCGGTTGATGTGCTCGTTTTGGAGTAAGATTTAGGGTTTAATTTTGATATAGTTGCTGTAAAGTATACAGCTGAACTTAGGCGTATTTTTTGATGGCTGTGCAGTTTTTGTACCCTATCAGTACTATATGCTCTCTCTTTGTGACTATTGTGCTCATTATTTACATGTATCAATATTTTGCTTATTAAGGGTTCTCAGTATATGAAGTGATTTTGATTCGTGCTTTTTAGCAAATGGAAAAAGGTAGAACCTGCAGCTTTGTTGATTGGGTCATTTATATAGGAACCATCTTACATTAGTAACTTGATTATGTAGTTTCGAGGAAGCTGTATTATAAGCATTTAGTGCTGTGAGAATCTTGTTTAGCTTATTATGCGAAAACTGATAGTTATTTTTTTTTCTTTGCAGATACGTTCCATGTGGTTAAAAAGAAACATGATCGCAGGAAAACTGTAAGTCGTGCGGCTTTGCTTTCTCTTGCATATCTGTTTTTTTAAAATTTTAATTAAAGTGCAAAGTTGCAATTTTAAAGAAGTTTGGTGTTTTTTTGGTGGACTTGGAAGAATAAAAGGGATGTTCAGTTTTTTTTATTAATTAAGATGAGACTGGAAGCTGGAAAGCTTTTTAGTTTTCTTGATGGCATGACAATTCATTAGTTGCTTCTGCAATTTTATTTAGACAATCAGTGATGCCTCTCAAGAGAATAAACATGCACGGGGTAATCAATGGAGGGGAGATAAGGGTGGGCGAGGGACTTTCTACGTGTCAAAAGTTTTTGAAGGTATGATTACAACCCTAGACTGACTTACCTGCAGTCTCGCAAGCTTTCTTAATCTATCCGGATTTATTATTCATTTTTCCTATGCTAGACTACTTTGTATTCCAAGACCATGTTCCTAAGTGTTCGTGGAGTTGTGCTTATTATTACTATAGTTAATGAAATTGCATATAAATACTTTTTACATTTCACCTGCATATAGTAATATATACATGCAATAATTAGACCTGTGGAAATATAAATGAGTTATCAATCACAGAAATATACTTTTTTCTTAGCAAAAATGATTTGTCCGTATTTCAGAAATTCATTTCGCATGTGTAAATATATAAAGCATAGTAGGTAACTAAAAATGTGAAACTTTGATTATTGAGATTTTGTTTTTTGTCAGAGACTGCCAATATCTGTCAGCCACTAACAGTCTTAAGGTTAATCATTTTCTTGTCATTTCAGATGGTGGTGGTGGTGGGAGGAATTTTAGTTCTGGGAAGGACTCTGGTGTCACTAGTAGCCTACCAAGGGTTTTGAGGCCGACCTTGCCAGGTCATATGGGAAAAGAGAACAACGTAGTACACACGTCAAAGTAAATTTCACCTCAACTATTAGTGTATATATGAACACATCAATCTCAATCTATGTTTATGCTCTTTAGAAGTTGCAAGATAGGCGAGTTGGGTAATGGGTCTAGTCGGGTTGGGTTGACATGAAAATAATTTTTTACTCCTTTTTTTAATTATAAATTTTTAACAACTAATTAATGCATTCTAATAACTAATTAATGCAGTTGACATTGTACTTTTTACAGCTCTTGTGCCAATATCAATGGTACACCGGCTTTATCCAATGGAAGTTACAATCATAAGCTTGCACCAAAAGTATCTGCTGGTAATGTCAATGCTTAGCTAAGTGGTTGTTTAACTGGTTAATAGTGAACACAGAGTCACACACTACCAACGCCTATATTTTATTTTCATCTGGTTAAACATGCAAAATAAAAGAAATTGCTTAAATATGAAACATCTAGAAAGTTGATCAAATTGTTTTTTAGATGCCCCCACCAAGTTGTTTTGGTCATAAAATTTGATGTGGAATCATTATATTTTGTAATCATATTCGAGATAAAATTATTTATGAAAAATAGAAGATAAAAAGCTTTTGGGTCAATCCAACCGGACCCCACACAAAAAGTCCCTCTTACCCATTTTTAATACAATGCGCAAGGTCACTAACTTTTTAGCTTTTTTTATTACTTTGGCCCTTTTAGATATCACATCCCCTTCTTCAGATCATGTTGTGGTTTCATCTCAGAACACCAAGCATGTGTGTGCTGTGGGTACAATAAAATGTGAGATTGTAAAATCTAGTGGTTCTGATGAATCAAATGCCAAAATTCCGGCTGGCATGAAGTTTAGTGCTGATCAGTTAGGTACTGGCACCATCCCAATCATTGCAGTAGCTGCAGACTCTAACCTAAAATCCAATGTAGCTGAAAACAATCAAATCTCAGAGTCTTTGCAGCCTCCTCTGTTAACCCAGAACAGTTCACAGGTTGTCAATCCTATCCAGGATAATCAGCAGCCCCCTCAATTATTAGACGAGCCTTTAAAAGGTAATCGTATTGGCTGAGTAGCTTCTTATTCTTTGCTGATCTGTTCATTTGTCTCCTAATAAAGTCAATCCTTGCTAAACATATATTTTGATGCGTATTTTGAACTCTATGTAGGAGTTTATATTTTTATAGATGTAAATGTATTTCTATACTTTCAACTTACATGGATGCCTAACAACAAATACTGTGGCATTATTAGTTTCTAATGATCCTTTTCTTTTTGTAACTTATATATAGTGAATGCTTCCGAGCATACAGATTTGGTTCCTGAAGAAGAATCAGAATTAAATACATCAACTCCAAAATTTGATGTGATGATAGAGAAAGCGACTTTATCATCTCACCAAGCTGTTATTTTTCCTGATCATCTACAATTCCCTGAAAATTACAAGTGCCAGTTCATATTTGGAAGTTTGGATGCTACTACCGAAGAACCAAAACCAATATCCGTGACGGATTCCACTCAGCAAAATGAAGTTTTAAAAGAACATTCTTTGAGGTAGAATATTTCATGAGTTTGTTGGTTCTATTATTTGACATTGAGTCATTGAGTGTCGCAGTATACGAGTCCAAATCTTTTATTTAGAGGTGGCAAAACGGGTGGGTTGCTTAACGGGTCAAAATAGGTTGGGG
Source organism: Deinandra increscens subsp. villosa (assembly GCA_039602395.1). Classification (NCBI taxonomy): domain Eukaryota; kingdom Viridiplantae; phylum Streptophyta; class Magnoliopsida; order Asterales; family Asteraceae; genus Deinandra; species Deinandra increscens. The sequence goes on along the minus strand of JBCNJP010000024.1, from coordinate 58,124,942 downwards.
GTGAAAACAAGTAATCTTTTAGCACGTGTCAAAACAGGTGGGGTGACCCACCCGTTTGTCATTTCTTGTCTACTTTTTGAGGATTTATTATAAGTTTATAGTTGATGTTTTAATTTGTGTGAATAAACTGATTTAGGAGGTTGAAGGTGTTCTAACTTCTAATTACACTTTTGGTTGCTTTCGAACCCCTGACTCGTAGTCTCGTATAACTGTTTTCATTTGTAGTTTTGATTGCTGGAGTTAAAATATAGCCCAAAAATCAACCCTTTTCACTGTGAATGGGGTGAAACGGCCACTTCCACGTATATTGGATTTATAAGTTCATTGGTAGTTTGGTACAATGGCTTTGTAGATTCCAAATTGTTTTGACTTTTCAACTGGGGGATCGGTTGACTATTTGACATTAGTATCACATGTGTTACCAAGTGTGGCTGATTTTCCTAAATGTTCTTCAATTTTCTAACTCTTTTTAGTGGCAGCAATGGAGATGTTTCCATAACATCTCAGGAAGGTGAAATTCAAGATCATGTTTCTAAAGATGTATTGCCTTTAGATGATAACATCTTATCTGAGGCTTCTGCTGTAAAACACGAGCAAACAAAGGCGGAGATAATCCCTCCACCCCCTTCAACAGGATTTCAGAACCTTCCAGTTCTTCAAACTACCAGGGACTACAGTTTTGGTTATATGCCACCTCTGATGGGCCCACATTTTGTACAACTTGATATACCTGAGCTACAGGCAAGTGTGCTGTCTACCATTCTGAAGTTGTAATCTTTTGATCTTCTTTATTTTACTGTATGTATGTCTAGTTTACTTAGAGGTTTCAGTTTGGCTCATATATTTCAGAACGGATCGTTTTGGGTTAGTTTAAAAGGTCAAACAAATCCGAAGTCACCCAAATTATTTTTCATTCATAAAATACTCTATTATATTATTTCAGAAATTAATGTTATAGAAGTTCAAATAATTTATTCAATATTATTTATAGAAGTTCAATTTCTTTGTGGATTGTAACTGTTTTGGGTCAACCCAACCCACCTTGTACAAAACTATCTGGTTCGACTTGAGTTTGACCTTTTTAACCCAATCTACAATGGTTAGCCTATAAAGTCTCGTAAAAAGTTCAATGCCTCACATGTATGGGTTGGGATCAACACTTTTTTGAGTTTGTTTTAGAACTTCAGTGTCGCAGACTTGCAGTTATTATGTTTTAAGGTTATCCACTTTGTGGGCTTTAATATGCTCATATGTATATATGTGTATGTATATGTATATATATGCTTCCTTATGTTTTATGGCACCTGTTAATGTATGCAGAACGGGAACTCTCTAGCTGTATCTGCAGTGGGCCAGTCAGCTGTAACACAACCTGCAATTGCAGGCCAGAGTTCTATAGCATTATCTCCACCTCTGTTTCCGTATTTCAGACCATATCCGAACTACATTCCTTATAATCCTTATTTCCCACATATCTATCTGCCACAAAATGGTCACTTGGTTAACCATGGTGTATTCCCTCAGCCACCACTACCTACAGCCAATGCCCACCATATGCAGGTGGCAGCAGCAGTGAAATTACCTACTTCACAGAACAAACAAGGAAGTAATGAAGATCTTCCTACATCCGAAACAAAAGATAACAATATTCCTTCAACGGTTCAACAGGTTCGATCTATGTAACCTATTTTCTCAATTATTTTTTATCTACCTCAAATCTTTTCACTTATTTTTACCATATTTTTGTGGAATAAAATCATGAAATAATAACTGAGTTTCACTATCGTTCCAATAAAGTCACTCATGCTTTTTTAACTATAAAAACCACCCAAGTTTCATTTGTTGTTGTAACTTTTCTTTATGTATATTCATTAATAAAAAATTAAATTACTTAAATGGAATATATATGAAACTTGATTACTTTTTTACTGGTATTTTTTTTCTAGTCGACTTAAATGGAGCAATTAACTTGATTATGGTCTAGTAATTTTTTTTTTCTTCACAATCACCGTCTACTTTAGGTTAAACCTGGAAAAAATAATCATGAAATAATAATCAGGTATGTGTTCCATTTAGGTCACTACAAAAATATTTAACGATTGTAAAAAGTTTCACAAGAAAGGAACAATGTTGATACTTAGGTAGTATTTGTTAGAAAAAAAATTAGCGATTTTAGTTTTTTTCTAGTCGGCTTAAATGGAACAATTATATAACGATGGTTATTATTTAGTAATTTTTTCTTCACAGTTACTGCCTACTTTGGAAATGTTCCATTTAGGTCACTTAAAAAATTTAACGATTGTTAAAATTCACAACAATGGAACAATAATGAAACTTGAGTGCGAGTGATGTTTTTGTTAGAAAAAGTACGAGTGATTTTATTCCCTTTTTTTTTTTGGAACGGCTATTTTCGCTATTTTATTCCCTTTTAGTTCCTATTATTTCATAACAATCATTAACTGACTGATTTATGCACCAAGTTATTGCAGAGTGAAGATCCACAAGCTTGGGCTCGTGCATCTGTCCATGATTTTCCAAATTTTTTGCCTAATTATTTCTACAACTACCCTCAAGGACAACAGATGGCCGCCTTTTCACCGCTACAAGCTGCTGCCCTTTATCATTCATCTCAAACAATGACTGCTCAATCTACCCTACAATCACCACTCATGTACCAACCACCACCCACAGTTGGCCCGGTTGAACCCACGGTGCAACTGTCAACCTCTTACCCTCAACATCCTCATGCACCACAGGTAAACCAGACCGACACTGCACTACTTAACACCGGGACTGGTTGATTTTAGGTTTGTTGCTTCGAGTTCAAGGTTTTTTTGGAAGGAGTAGAATATATTTTGTCTGGCCCAGTTTGTATATATACAAAGTTTGAGCCATTGTGATTTAAACACTAGAACATATTTTTAGGGTGAGAGTCTCGTTATTTACTCGAAAGAAGTTAGGAATTCATGAGGGGCAATTGTGCTTGTGAACATATCAAAGTTTTCTAGTCAGATTGGTATGTTAGAACTTAACAAGCTTGATTATCATACGCCGTTAGCAGGAATATTTTCGTTTTGATCATCAAATTGCTACAAATGCTGGTTCAAAACCAGTTTTATATCAGTTCTTCATCCTGCCCCTCACCTGGTAACCGGTTTAGACCTGGACCAGTTAGTAAAACGGTTCCAGTCGTAAATAATAATCCTTTAATGTGTCCTACGGATGATTTTTTTTTGACTGTTCATTTAGCTTTTCTTTATCAATTTGTTTACGTGTCGCTATAAATATGTATTACATGTTTTGGTTGAATCATACTAAAAAACGCTAAATACTCTCAAATCTTAAAAGTTAATTATACTCAAACATTTCAAAAAATCTTATAAATATCAAGCAAGACTTGTTTCAAGTTTTGTTGGAGACCTTTTGCAAAAGATGCAAACACAATTCTAAGAAATTATATTGATAAAAAAAATATTAGGTCTTATAGATGGCTACATCAAGCAAGGCTCGTTTCAAGTTTTCTATGAAACCTATTGCAAAAGATGCAAACACATTTTTAGATCATATTGACAAAAAATTAAAATAATAATAATAAAAAAATAAAAAAAATTCAATATGTTGATAGGTGAACTATGAATCAGCCTGACGTCAAACTTAATGAAAACTGTAAGAAAACAAAAAAACTGAAACAACCGATGGTTCATCATTAATAATATAAAAAACCAAGGTTCTTGTTTCTATATCCACAATTCTACTTTTTTTTTCTTTAGCGTCAAATTTGGATCACTAATACGTCACTAACCTACCAGATCATCTTTATTTTTCGAGTACAGGACCCGATGACTACCCTCATGAGGAAATCTACAATGCCACCATGATGAGAAAATCCTCTAGTCCAACCTGAATTTCCTGTTTTTATCACACATGAGATTTGAACTAAAGACATCCCAACTTTACTATCTTTCGATAAGCCACCTCAGCCACTTGACAAAAAACATAACCAACCGAACTAAACAACCAGCATGAAACTTAACATTTTTGATTTTTTTTTGTGTCTCATAAGTTTGTATAACTATTAGTTTGTTTGTTTGTTTTTTTTTTAAATTTTTAATTTTTAATTTTTTTATGTTTCTCATATGTTTGTATAACTATTAGTAGTATATTTACCACCATGACTTCGAGTAAAGTCAGTATACACTTTAAGAGAACCATACTTGGTTTATAAAGCCACCAAACTTGACATCTCAAAAAGTTTAGGCTAAATTTTCGTTATTATCCAAAAACCAAAACGAGTCATAAAAGCCAACCGATTTTGAATTTTAGAAACCCAAAATATAATCACAGAATCATTTGGATATCTCAATCTAGTACCTAGAGGAGGTTCATCCATTTGGCAGCTGGTTCATCTTAGGAAGTTTTTTGAAGTATCAATCTCAATCTCTACAACCATCGTTATCTCTTTCACGTTCATCTTATTTGTTCTCTACTTAACCTTGCATTAATCTTTATTACGCTTCTTTATTTTTGAACATCAAAAACACCCCCTTTAAAATATACTTCTAAACTCCACGAATTGCCCAATTTATGAGGTTTTAATCCACCCTTAAAGCCATCTTACACCTCTTCATTCAACTGTTAATTGCTACCATTGGGAAACAAAGAACAAGTCGTCTACATGTAAAGTTCCTACTAGAAAAAAAAAAGATTTAATGTTTGTTTTTCTTTAACTCTGCCGCTATAAATAACTTTTACAAAAACAACCTGATTTTAAAGTTCGTCTTAGATCCCAAAAAAGATTGAGATTAAGCAGAAGGAACGAAGCGGGTTCTTAAGGATTACCCTCTTAAGGATTACCCAAACGAGATTCAAGGTATTCGTTTTCTTTCCTGATGGCATCAAGATCTGCTTGTAGTTTGTCCATGTTTAAACTTCGGGTAGCAATACTTGAAAGCTTAGTTTCAAGATCCGTTTCTTCTCTACGTGTTCGGTCAGTTGCAAGAATTTTTTCCAAAATTTCTTGAAAACTTTCGTGGATGGTTGTCAGCAAAATGTGAGCTTGCTCTCCTACTTGGTCTTTCTTTGCTCCCCTACAAAAACGCGGTTATTTTTAGTCCATCGAGAGGAAACTACTAAATCAGTTTCAAGTTGACATCTAGGTCAAAACAGGTAATTTATCCAGGTTGGGTTGACAGGAAACAATTTTTTTTCTCAAAGAACAAACTACAATATATGTTTCTATAAAAACTAGTGTCAGTTGTGTTCACAAAAATCACATTATTCAATAATAAATAATTTTTTTAATATCATGATTGATCCGTTGGGTTGACATGAAATGCCTGTTCTCTAACACCTTCAATATTATTTCAGCAATAATTAGCATGTCAAATAAGATTATTAAAATTGTATTATTCAGTTATGATCCAATTTTTTTGATGAAATGATTTAAGAGGTTTAATAGAATGTTTTCATCATATATGTTGCAAATGAAAAAAGTTCTAATTTCTACCTTAGAAGTGTTTCATCTACCACAGCATAGGTTCGATGCAGGCGTTCTTGAATCATGTTGCTCTCCAGTTGAAGATCTCGGGTATCTTTTATAATACGTTCTATGTCTATGTCTTGTTTTCGGCTGTTTTTCGTAATCTCTTTTATCCGCTCAATGTAGGATCTTCTAGTTGCCAACTTGGGTAGTTTCTCAACTTCTGCTGACAAATTGAAAAGTTCCTTTTCCCTGATTTAGAACAAAGCATCTGAGGATGTTGACAATTTCATAGAAATGAGCACTGTGTATGTGTTAGACAATACTTTTACCTTTGATTTGTTTCAGACAATGTAGACTCCAAGTCCTGCTCAAGTTTTTTCAGCTGTTGATATTTTTCTTGAGACTCAGCTTCTTCAAAGTTTCTTGTCTTCTCGTGTAAAGGCTTTATAGTTTCTTCCCTGTCATGTACGCTAATTTTATTTAGATTTTGGACACACAAATTGTATTACATTTAAAAATATAAATCGGAGACTAGGCGTGTAAACAAGCCGACTCATGAGCTACTCACGATCGGTCACTAAAAGCTCAGATAGCGAGCTTAAAATGAGCTCGAGCCTATTATGAAGCTTGAGTCTAAGCTTTACATATCTAGGCGAGCCAAAACAAGCGTATTATCTATATAATTTTAACCTAATATATTAAATATATATTCACATAATAACCTCACATACATTCTCATATTTATTAAACAAACTGAGCTCGGGCTCAACTCAACTTGTTTATGCGTCATTAGGTTTTTTGAACAATTACCATTTGGACTCCATTTCTGCTAGATTATGCCTCTTTGCATCTATTTGCTTGCTGAGTTGTGTAATGTAGGACTCCAAAGGGGTTTGTTCATCATAAGCCATTTCTGTTGCTGCTTTCAACAAATCATGTTGCTCTTCCAGTTGTTGCAACATCAATGATTTTTCCATCATGTCATCTGAAAACACATTTTCTTGATTTATTGAAAATTCCGTCTTGTCACTTGTCTGTAAATAGTAGACATTCATCAAAATAGAAACATCCAGTCTTTCTACTCCAATTAAAACATCCACATTTCATCATTTTCAAGTCCTTCCACCTTAGTTTTGGTGTTAGGTTTCTCTTTCCAATATTACTTATAACAATTATATAAAATATTGCAATCATATACTTGCCTGAGAAAATTTATCTTGAAGACATATGGTTGACTGCTCAAGTTTATGTGGACCATCTTCATCACCATCATCAGTTCTCAGTTTCAGCACTTCAACTTTAGTATGCAAATCATGCCCCTCATGATCAGCATTCTCGTTAGATCTTTCAAGGTCATCTACATTTATCATTGCAGTGGCATTATCATCCTTTGTTTCAGGTGCTACCGCAGCTCGAGATGATTCAGAGAGCCTCCCAACCAGAAATCTTATCAACTTATACATATCTTCTTCAGATGGATACAAAAACTGCCGTAAGGAAGAGATATATTCTGTTTCTAAGAACAATTTCATAACAATGACAAAAAATAGGTGAATCCAATTTCTCCAGTAAAATTCATCAAACTGATATACGATTATTACTTCTAAAATGCAAATTGACATGAATTGTAACACCTTAATCCTAGCACCTTTCCAATTCCTAATTGTTGAATCGCTTTCATGAGCTTCAACGCAATTACACACAGATGATTCACAGAGAGCCTCCAAACCTGAAATCTTATCAACTTTTACATATATCCTCTTCAGATGGATACAAAAACTGCCGTAAGGAAGAGATATATTCTGTTTCTAAGAACAATTTCATAACAATGAAAATACAATAGGTGAATCTAATTTCTTCTTCAGTAAGATTCATCAAAATGATATACGATTATTACTTCTAAAATGCAAATTGCATGAATTACTGAATTATAACACAATTAAACACCTTAATCCGAGCATCTTTCTAATTCATAATTGTAATCGTTTTCATGAGCTTTAACGCAATTAAACGCAGCAATCAGACTGACCTTACTTCTAAAATGCAAATTGACATAAATTATAACACCTTAATCCTAGCGCCTTTCTAATTCCTAATTGTTGAATCGTTTTTCATGAGCTTTAAGACAATCAAACAGAGAAATCAGACTGACCTAATTATGTGATGAAATTGAAAGGAAAAGGAGAAGGAGAAGAGGCTGTTACCTTATGAAAGTTCATGTCGCCGATGTAACCTAGGTCTTTGACTGAGGAGGCAAGATCGGTGCATACTTTGAAGCGATCGGCCATAGATTCCGGTAAAGTGATCGGAATCGATTCCGAGTTGGAAATTATACGAAGTGAATGAGCACAGATCGACACTAAGGCTTCCGGTGTAAGATTTTCAACTGAGGAAACTTCCGGCGGGATCGGAACTCCAACTTTTGCCAGCGAGTTCAATAAAATCTCTTGTGATTCTTCCATCAATCTCTCAGTCTCACCGCGATTACACACACTCACTTCTGGACTCCAGGTCGTCTTGTTTCCATCATCATCTTCGATGTTACGGGGATCCATTTACCAATACGACGCCGTTTATAGATTTCGATATTGGCAACTTCAGCCCCTCTACTTTTTTACTTTTTCTTCTTAAATTAAATGATCATGATGTTTCTCGCAAGTAAAGAGCACGATAAAACTATGGATGAGTAACGAACTCGAACCCTTCAACTCCACGTTGGAAAAGGTAAAAGGGTATCCACTCCACCAAATGGTGGGAGATGATGGGTATTGAGTTATAAAACCGAGCGGGCGAGTATGAAATTACCCACATTGAACGGAATGTATTATGTAATTAAAAAAAAAACTAAGTTTTAAAAACGTAAAATTTGTTATGAATATCCAAGTAATAGATATGGGTGTCCACCACTTTCACCTCATCAACTATGCAACCTTCCCCACATAAAAGTTTTCACATTTCTTACACTCATGCATTAACTATGTATGTCTCCTTATCCCCAAAATTGGTAGTATAAATACCACATCATGTAAGGTGGTAAAATGCACCTCTTTGTATACATTCAACATGTTATACAATTCTCTTTATAGTATCTCTAATATCTCAAACTTCTCTCTACTTCTTACTTTTCTTCTTATGAAATTCTTTATAGAAGAAAGGATAGCTCAAGTAAGTATGATTAATATTCTCAAATGGTGGTAATCTTTGTTAAATTATAACAAAATTATTATTATTAATAAGTATAGAATTGTAGTTGAATATTTTACATTGGAAGTTGGTTGTTAGGTTAGTTGATGAATGGATTTTTGAAACACACATCTTAACAGGTATCTTTTAACCATATGACCATAAGTGGGTATGCCCATAAACTAATAGGTACCCAGACTAGTATGCTACCTAGTATAGGACACAATTGTATAACCGAAATTAGACTTAGAATACTGATATAAATGGTCAGACTTATCGTAGAAACCGATCAAGCTCTCAGATTGATATCCAAGATGATAGTTGTTGCTCCGTTAAAGACCGTCCGCTTCCCATTTTTCTTAAGGTAGCACTTAACAATCGTATGTTTTTCATTGCCAACATGAAAAACATGGAAAAGGCCGACGCATCACTGTTACAGAAATCAAATAAACCAATATATTTTATGTTTTTTACCAAATAATATAGACTATTTTGGTGAAATAACCTTCAAAATCATCGGAACAAATCAAATTTTCACCCTGCAAAATGATCCAAACAAAGATAATTTTCACTTTAAAATCATACACACAAAACTAAAACCATTTTCAGTTTTCAAATCTTGGTAAAAACTAAAAAACCGTTTTCGAAGACATACAAACTCCAAAATGTGTGACCCTAGTAAAAGAAAATCATGGGTCCACCCTGCTCTTATATAGCACAATAGTTATCGTCAAAGACGCTTTAGGTGTGTGTCTAGACGCGGTAGCGGATTTAGATTAAAAGTTCAGGGGTAACGTTCAGCGGAAAAATCGTTTCATGAGTAACGAAATACCTAAAACGTTAAAAAAATAATAAAAAATTTCCCACTACGTGGTACAAGTTCAGGCGAGGTGAGGCAAAACGCCATGCTGGCGCTCCGGCAAGATTCCAACCAGATTTTAGTCAGATTAGGTAAATCTTCTAAATTTTGAAAAAATCCTATAAATTCCATCAAAACTAGTCTAAAACATACAGATATGGCCTGGAACGGGTGTAAACTAGCACTAAACAAGCCTAAAACATGTAAAAATGACATGCTTATGTTATTCACCTTGTTTAATTATCGTCGGGCCTTGCTTTTTAAACGTCTTACGCCTTTCCCCAGGACTCACACTTTATGCCTTGAAGGCGCCTTGCACATTTGACAACTATGGATAGCATTGATAATGTGCTATGTATGAAGAAGTTTCTTATTTTGAATGCAGTTTGAAGATATAGAGTTTAAGGTGAAAATAAGCAAAGCAACACCTGGGAATCCTGTGAAAGCGGTTATGTCAAAGGTGGTTTCACAGCCGAACACAAAACAAGACAACTATAAGCAGATTTTGAAGGGGATAACAGGAAGCATTGGCCTGGGTGAGATCCTCGCTTTAATGGGTCCTTCTGGTAGTGGAAAAACAACTCTTTTGAAAGTCATCTGGGGGAGATTACGCGAAAATGTTAAATATAATGATGTTCCATATAGTCCAGCTCTTAAACGAAGGTATGCTATTCAAAGCTCGAGAGTTTAACTCCATTACAACATATAATAATATAATCAGTTGCGTTTATTCTAGGGGTGGCAATTTCTTAGATGGCCCGAAAAAGACAAAAAATAATTAGGTTTTGGACTCTCATATCTAATCAGTTTAATAAATAGGTCGTGTTCGGGTTGACATTTTAATTAAATGAGTTATGCTCAGGCGACATGTTTAACCCTTTTAATGTGTCTACAACTCGATTAACCCATTTATTACAACCCGTTTAACACATTTACAACTTAATTACAACCCCTCAACGCATTTGACTTGTTTAGATAGACGAGTTAAACGCGTCATGCTCAGGATACATAGGGATGGTATCCTTGACATGAAAAAAAGAAAAGAAATGGGACACATTCGGGTTGAACGATTCAACCCAGAACCCGTCAGCCCACCAACCAGACATAGGTTCTTTTACTAACTGGCTTTATCTATAGGATTGGATTTGTTACACAAGATGATGTGCTCTACCCGCAATTAACGGTTGAAGAAACACTGATTTTTGCTGCATTTTTATGGCTTTTGGGCAGCATGAGTCGGAGGCAGAAATATGAAAGAGTTAGAGGTCATTCTTAACGAACTAAGACTTGAAAGGTTAGTTTATAATTCTTGTATATAGAATATATATCAAGTTTCATCATATGAATATTTTCCTTACTAGTTCATTCTTTCATCATTAAAAAAATAAAAAAAGATGTCGAAAAACACGAGTAGGAGGAGGATTCATTGGTGGGATATCAGGGGGCGAACGGAAAAGAACAAGTATAGGATACGAGATCTTGGTTGATCCTTCATTGTTATTACTTGATGAACCAACTTCAGGCCTTGATTCCAAATCAGCGAACAAAATCATTCAGATTCTAAGAGAAAATGTCAAGGTAAAAAAGCTTAAACATGAATCAAGAACAAGAACTTAAAAAATGGATTAAAAAGGTTGTTAAATGATGTCTGCTATTTATGATTCAGGCAGGGAGGACAATCATCACGATTCACGACGATCCATCAACCGTCTAGTAAAGTGTTTCATATGTTTGACAAGATATTATTAATATCTGAAGGTCATCCTATGTACTATGGAAAGGCAAGAGAATCAATGAGCTATTTTATGTCTCTGAACTTCATCCCAATATAGCGATGGACCCTGCAGAGTTTTTGCTAGATTTAGCAACGGGTCAAGTAAATGACATTACCGCCCCTGATCATACTGCGACTCCTAAAGGCACTTGTGAATATGAAAGGGCTGTCATCAGGGTAAAAACATCATTTACCCTCATCTTTTTTATCTCTTGGTTTTTTATTCTTATTGAGTGGTTTTTGGCTATGTATTGAAAAAAGTTTCTACAACACTAAGATTGAACTTGAAAGCAAAGAGAAAGACGTGAATCATAGAATGGGAAAGGCACCCGAGCATCTTAGATTAGCGATCCAAGTGAAAAAAGATTGGACGATAAGTTGGTGGGACCAGTTTTTGATATTGTTCAAGAGAACATATAGAGAAAGATGGAGAGATTACTTTGATATGCTGAGAATACTCCAATCTTTAGGAGTTGGAGTCTTGTTAGGCCTTCTATGGTGGAAATCTAGCTATGCTACCGAGGTTCACCTCAGAGATCAGGTCAGGTTTTACTCCTGAAACCCAATGTGACGGTTGTGACCCTTTTACTTATAAATGGGTCACTTCATATTATGTATACTTAATGGGTCAAACGGGTACAAAAGTGAGCTAGAAAGTAAAAACAACACAGCTCAAACCAGTGGAACATGAAAACACCTATTATTTTGAGGGGAAATCATATGTGTTGCTAGCAACTAAAACTTAGGTGCTACAATACAAAAACCACCTAAGTTATATGTGCTAGAAGCACACATGATTTTCAATTTTTTTATGAATAAACCCTCCTAAGATCAATTTGTTCAAGAAAATATTGCTATGTTGAAATAATACAATATTTTATAATCATATTTAACACATTAACTATATATATAAAGATTATAATTTGGGAAAAAGGTGTTTTGGATCAAACCGGTCTAACTCAGCTTGTTTTGACCCGTTAGACAATATGTGTACATTTACCTAAACCTTCTATTGTTTAAGAACCCGCGTTCCATCTCTGATATCATTTTGATTTCTATAACTGATACAGATTGGGTTGTTGTTCTACGTGTGTATCTTTTGGACATCTTCATCAATATTTGGAGCCGTATACGTATTCCCATTTGAGAAATATTTTCTTGTAAAAGAAAGACAAGCCGATATGTATAGGCTAAGTGCCTACTACGTATGTAGCACGTTATGTGACATGATCGCACACGTTACCTACCCAACTATTTTCATGTCCATTTTGTATTTCATGGTTGGATTCAAGAAAACATTACAATGTTTTGTTACAATATTGTCAGTGATCTTGTTAATAGCCATAACCAGCCAAGTAAGTCTACAATCTACATCCATCTTTTGACAGTTAAGAAATAACATAACGGTTCTTGTTTTTATACAAATAGGGTGCGGGCGAAATGTTTGGAGCTGCAGTGATGAGCATTAGAAGGGCTGGCATGGTTGCTTCTTTAATACTAATGTTGTTTCTTCTCACTGGAGGTTACTATGTTCAGGTATTTAAATTCAAACAAAGTTTTAACTCATGAAATACGCGAGAACAGGCTCATAACATTGCTAAAGTTAGCAACATGGATGAGTTAGATAACGGTTTTAGCGTTCGGATTGAAACTGTTCACTTTTTGTAGATAGTGAAATGGATGGTTGGATCTATTTGTCTGCACACACTTTTTTTACTCAAACTTGTAATTCTTATAAGCTATATAAGGAAAAATTTTCAAGAAAATCCCAAATTTGACAATACAGGGAACAGAAAATTTGCTCTTATATAATGAAAGTTAAATTTTTTATAAGTTTATAAGTGAAGTTTTGGTTTTTTACAAAATTAGAAGTGAATGTTCAATTTTCTCTAATAACTGGAGCATAAAGTTTGTAACTTTTGGTTAGTTTATATGGTAATTTTTCATTTATTGTAGCATTAACTATTAGTTCAAACCCAAAATTGATTAATAAAGTTACAAAATAAAAAAAATTGATTTAGAGGGTATATTCATTACGTGTAAACTTTAGACCCTTTCAATGTCTTTCAGACCCAATTGACGTATTCCTTTTCAATATATATATTTTTTTGGTTTGACCTAAGATAAAACAAACCCAAATAGCGTATTTATTACTAAACGAGTCAAAATTTCTACGAGTACAAATTCATGATATCTTGCTAACTTTTTTCAGGTATGTTATATTGCAGCATATACCAGAATTTATGCAATGGTTAAAGTATATATCATTTATGTACCATGGGTTCAGGCTGCTACTAAAAGTGCAGTACTCGGGTGAGGAGTTCTACGAGTGTAAAGGCGTAGGTGGATGTAGGACGTTACAGAGTTCACCATCCTTTGATACCGTAAACTTAAAGGGAGGGTGGAAAGAAGTTTGGCTGCTTCTTGGAATGGGTGTGGTGTATCGTTTGTTGGCTTATATTTGTCTTCGTAGAAAGATTAGCCAATGCAATATTTGCTTAGTTGTATACCCAAAGTAACCTTTTATTCAAGATTACATATATGATATCATTGTGTTGTATGATCGCAAAATTTACACATTCATATTTGTTTTGACAGCTCTATCTAATATGAAGCTGTGAGCTTAGCTATATGGCTTGGTTTTTTTAATAAAATTAGATTTGCTATCGCGTGGGATAACGTTGACATAGAAAACCGTCATAATGTATAACGGTATGTAAATAAAAAAAATGTAACGACCAAAACACTTCAAACAAACAATCATGTGACACTACTGTATCTAAGGAAATCTATGTGTACCTATTATACCAACAAAAAAAACCAACTCTTTATTAAGCTCAAACGACTCAATAAATAAGTTAAATGACAAAAATGGTAAATAAGTCAACGTCAAAATTAGAAACTACATACTCAAAACGTGAGTCTCTCACCTAAAAGTTATGTTATATAATTGTACTAATTGCACTACAAATTTATGTATTAAACTCGCCGTGTGCAAATAAAAAACGAATTTTTTTATTAGTTTGCTTTTTCTTTTTACTATACTGAAGGAAAAGAAAAAAAACAATGTCAAAATGATTAGAAAAAAGAAAGTAAATAACAAAATGTAAAATCTATATATAGGTATATAAGTTTGATGTTAAAAAAAGAAAGATTTAACGAATTTAAAGTCAAACTTTGCCGACAGAGGAAGTGGAGAACGTACAGATATCTCCAAATCCTCACGTTCAGTGTCGTATGGGTCAACTTCATCATATCATATCATATCTCTCAATTAAGCAAGATTTCAAGTTTAACTCATTAGAAGTAAAATAATGGAGCTGGTTCCATATTCCGATCCTAGCAGCTCCTCCGCCTCTCCGCCGTGGCAAGACATGTTCCGATCAGCCTCCACCCGCAAACCCGACCCACCTCCCCAACCTCCACCCCCATCCCGCACCCGCAACCCAACCCACCACCAACCCAGATCAGACCGAACCATCTTCTCTCTCCACGGACCCCCAGGTTCGTCTCTCACTCTACATAGCCATGGCTCACGCCGGCTTAGCCTTCGCCATCTTCCTCCTCTACGGCCTCTCCAAATTACTCGAAGAATACCTCCGCCCCATTCTCTGGGCCGTTCTCTGTTCAATCCCTCTTCGAGGCATCCAGCAAACCCTAGTTCTATTCTGGTCTGAGCCTCTGGAATCAGGCCTTACAGAAACTGTATTAGCTGTACCCGTATCTGTCTACAGGGTTTTCATCGGAACCCTTGTTGATATCAAACACGAGCTGTTCAAAATCACTCGCCGGAAAAAGAAGGATTCGGATTCCGTGAAGCGAAAGCAAACCGGGTTTTCGATCTTGTTACAATGGCTGGTGTCATTTTGGGTTTTTGTAATGGCATATGAACAGTTTGGTGTTCTTGGTGCTGTTGTTCTGTTGGGGTTAGGGTTTATGTTTACATCCAGCCATGTGAAGTCCACCATGTCTGCGGTTTCGTCGTTTCGAACTCGAACTCGTCGTACGGCTTTCCTGACTAAAGGGATTTTGAACAGGTTGAAAACAATTGTTGCATTTGGATTGATTGTGGGTATGATTTTAGGTTCTGTGATTGGGATTATGTTTTTCTCGTATAAGATTGGAGTTGAAGGGAAGGATGTGGTTTATTCGATTAAATCGCATGTTGAAGAGAATAATTATGCAGAGAAGATAGGATTAAGACAATGGATGGATGATAATGATGTTCCAGGAATGGTGGGTAGATACACAATCCAGTTTTATGAAACTGTAGATCAACAGATTGATAGTTTAGCTGTACAGTATAATGTGACAGAAATCGTCCAAGAAATGAAACAGTTAGTTGCACCACGGTTAAACCCGACAAATTCTTCTGCGCCTTCTACAGAGTTAGCAGCCCCAAACCCATACACTGAGAAGATACTAAGTTTGAAAAGGATGGTTACTAACCGAGAATGGTCAGCGATTTATCCTGAAGTCAATGCTATGTTAAACGAGGCGCGAATTAGCAGAGAGGATATGATTGAAAGGGCGAAAGCGATTGCTTTTCAAGGAAAAGACGTGGCTCAACGTGTGCTCGCAAGTAGTAAATCGATTGTGGGAGGTGGGACTAAGCTTGTTTTCGTGGTTATTGGATCGATTGTTTCTGGGGCAGCTGGTTTTTTGAATTTTATTTCGCAGTCGATGGTTTTCATATGGGTTTTATACTCTTTAATAACATCGGATTCTGGCGGGGTTACAGAACAGGTTATGTATATGATTCCTATCTCAAGATCCACTAGAACAAGGTGTGTAGAGGTTCTTGATAAAGCTATTTCTGGTGTTCTTTTGGCTACAGCACAGATTGCATTTTTTCAAGGGTGTCTCACCTGGCTTCTGTTTAGATTATTCAACATTCATTTCTTGTATACGTCAACTTTGCTTGCGTTTATTAACCCTTTGCTCCCCATATTTCCTTATTTTTTTTCGACGATCCCAGCAGCATTGCAACTGGTGCTGGAAGGGAGATATATAATAGCCATTTGTTTGTCAATTATTCATCTTGTGCTTATAGACTATGGCACCGCTGAAATTCAACACGATATACCTGGTCACAGCGCGTATCTTACCGGGCTTAGCATCATTGGTGGAGTGGCATTGTTCCCATCTGCTTTGGAGGTAAATAACGATTAGTAGACGTGACAAAACGGGCTAAATGATTAATATGATATGATTACAAAAAGTGCATTATAGCAATGATATTTTGCTAATGGGACCAATTGACATGCTAGAGATTAGACATAACCTGAATTGACCAGTTTGTAAACAAATGGTTGAAAATGCCACCCCTACTTTTGTGAGTTCTTCACTTCATATACTTCACATCATATAGTTATTTATTGTTGAGTTTGCTTGATGCAGGGAGCTATATTGGGGCCACTTATAACAACTGTTCTTATTGCTCTTAAGAATTTGTATGAAGAATATGTTTTGGATGAACCAAAGGAAGAGAAAAAAGAGTAAGGATGTCTGGCCTTTTTATGGTCCATTTGCAGAGGACAATTCTTTGTAAGTCTTGTGATTATTCATGTATACTAGTAGGAGCTATGTGTCATCATTACCCTGTCTTTCTTTCCTTTTATTGTTTCTTTTTATGTAAAAGCTTATATTCTTTGAAAGCTTGTATTTTCTGAAGCAATTGAGTGATGATACTGTATAATTATAAATAGTTACAAGAAATTACCATGGGTATACCATTATAATGATAATCTAATATTTTGATAATGCAACCATATGTCTCCTTTTATCTATTTCGTTTTGGTTGTTTTTTATTCATCTATAGATGTGTTAACAAACGACAACCCAAACATACGTCTCCTTTGACCTAAATGTCTAGCGATGCTACATCTCATATTGAAGAGTGAGGCAAATGAAGGAGTGATAGTGGAGCCTCATCTATAGTTGTAGGTCCAGGTTTATAGATTTTAGATCGGAGCCTAGTTTCTTAATGATAATAATTAGCACATCTATGATCTTTGCTTTACCAAATTCATCAATAATATCAGTTTTCACTACCTGTTACGACCTCCAAAATCAATTTGTGACCTAAAAACATCTAATGCAAAAACAGGGACACTTATCAACGTGCCTATACTATTTTCGTTCACAATTATTGTAATTATAGACGCAAAGCAACATGATACGATGACGAAATTTAAACTTCAAATAGAGAACAAATCAAACCTGGATTGAAGTTGTGCGCGAGGTAAATTTTTCTCGAAGAACTCTTCTTCCAGAGCCATCAATTTTGCTCGCAATTCTTTCTGGCCTAATTAGTTAAACACACGATCGAATGAGAATGCATTTTAGGAAATTATACTGGTAGGGTAAACCCTAGGAAACGTATGCCTGAATCAGAAGACATTGAAACAGATGAATGAATCAAATAGAGAACAAATCTAACCTGGATTGAAGTTGTGCGCGAGGTAAATTTTTTCTCGAAGAACTCTTCTTCCAGAGCCATCGATTTTGCTCGCAATTCTCTGGCATAATTAGTTAAACACACGATCGAATGAGAATGCATTCTATTCTATGAAATTATACTGCGTACTGTAAACCCTAGGAGACGAATGCCTGAATCAGAAGACATTGAAACAGATGAATGAAACGTAACGTAATATTCTATGAACAAGTGCATATCATTGAAAATTACAGGAAATCAGTCAAATCACCTTAATTCGACGGCGATCCTCTCCCACCGGCGGTGGTCGGAACTCGGAACGGAGATCAAAGATGAGTAACCGCCCTGTTTTAAACAGAGTTTGCACTTCGCAGTTTGCAAGCTTTCTTTCAAATGAAATGCTAATATGCTATCCCGTCCCCCGGGTTTACTATAATGTCACATAATACCCTCGCAGTCTCGCTTATATTTTGTCAACGTAACCGGATTGTATATTTGTATGTATCCATGTTTTTCCTTCTCACATTAAACAAGTTAAGGTTATTATCCGTGCTTCGTACCGGGAAAAATTTATATAAGAAA